>JBAIZL010000005.1:55431430-55483930 GCA_036971475.1 Prosapia bicincta
ACCATAGATGCCTGTTTGTTCCTGTGTCACGGATGTCTGTATCTTCATGTACCACAAATATCAGCGTCTTCGTGTATCGCAGATGACTATCTCTGTATGTCACAGATGACTGTATTTCCGTGTAACACTGTTATTTATCTTCGTGGACCACAGAAGTCTGTATTTTCATGTACCACAAATGTCAGTGTCGCGTATCACAGATGACGTTGTTTCCGTTTATCACTGATATTTATCTTCGTGTACCATAGATGCCTGTTTGTTCCTGTGTCACGGATGTCTGTATCTTCATGTACCACAAATATCAGCGTCTTCGTGTATCGCAGATGACTATCTCTGTATGTCACAGATGACTGTATTTCCGTGTAACACTGTTATTTATCTTCGTGGACCACAGAAGTCTGTATTTTCATGTACCACAAATGTCAGTGTCGCGTATCACAGATGACGTTGTTTCCGTTTATCACTGATATTTATCTTCGTGTACCATAGATGCCTGTTTGTTCCTGTGTCACGGATGTCTGTATCTTCATGTACCACAAATATCAGCGTCTTCTAGTATCGCAGATGACTATCTCTGTATGTCACAGATGACTGTATTTCCGTGTAACACTGTTATTTATCTTCGTGGACCACATATATCTGTATCTTAGTGCAACGCCGACCTCTGTATCTCCGTGAATCACAGATTTCTGTATCTTCATGTACCACAAATATCAGCGTCTTCGTGTATCGCAGATGACTATCTCTGTATGTCACAGATGACTGTATTTCCGTGTAACACTGTTATTTATCTTCGTGGACCACATATATCTGTATCTTCGTGCAACGCCGACCTCTGTATCTCCGTGAATCACAGATTTCTGTATCTTCATGTACCACAAATATCAGCGTCTTCTAGTATCGCAGATGACTATCTCTGTATGTCACAGATGACTGTATTTCCGTGTAACACTGTTATTTATCTTCGTGGACAACATATATCTGTATCTTAGTGCAACGCCGACCTCTGTATCTCCGTGAATCACAGATTTCTGTATCTTCATGTACCACAAATATCAGCGTCTTCTAGTATCGCAGATGACTATCTCTGTATGTCACAGATGACTGTATTTCCGTGTAACACTGTTATTTATCTTCGTGGACCACATATATCTGTATCTTCGTGCAACGCCGACCTCTGTATCTCCGTGAATCACAGATTTCTGTATCTTCATGTACCACAAATATTAGCGTCTTCGTGTATCGCAGATGACTATCTCTGTATGTCACAGATGACTGTATTTCCGTGTAACACTGTTATTTATCTTCGTGGACCACAGAAGTCTGTATTTTCATGTACCACAAATGTCAGTGTCGCGTATCACAGATGACGTTGTTTCCGTTTATCACTGATATTTATCTTCGTGTACCATAGATGCCTGTTTGTTCCTGTGTCACAGATGTCTGTATCTTCATGTACCACAAATGTCAGTGTCGCGTATCACAGATGACGTTGTTTCCGTTTATCACTGATATTTATCTTCGTGTACCATAGATGCCTGTTTGTTCCTGTGTCACAGATGACTGTATTTCCGTGTAACACTTATTTATCTTCGTGGACCAACCACATATATCTGTATCTTAGTGCAACGCCGACCTCTGTATCTCCGTGTATCACAGATGTCTGTATCTTCTGTACCACAGATATCATCGTCTTCGTGCATCACAGATTCATATCTTCGTGTATCACGGATGTCTGTATCTTCGTGTAACACAGATGTCTAATACAAACGGACCTAACCTAAGATGTTTTATCTTAAAGCTGATCTTCATAAAAAAGTGAAATTAGTGTCTCACACAAAATGATTGATCGCGCTCTCATCCAACCGGTTTCTCGACCTTGCTAAAATGTAAATCCTGGACCCAGTTGCATTCGACGATTGAAGTTTTATAATAACAGAGTGTTTGCAGGAGTTTAACCTTGTTGCCTTTACCACTCTGGCAGGCGCTCAGTATACAACCATTCGACTTTCAGATACATTCTGTTAACCTTAATAAATATACCGGACCCACTCTGCACTACCCGGCTCCGGTTTCCACGAAACGTATCCCACAGCGTGCTGCTGGTGTTTGGTAATAGTTCCTAGCTTACTCCACTTGTAACGATGTGTACGATACACAATCCACATCTGATTTCATGATGTAACTCCGATTTTCCGGATTCATTCTTACTCCGGTGTGTTTCGGATAGTCAGGAAATTCTGAAATATGAAATTCTGCAGCATTATACTCCTTTAAGGCGTATATTTTTACAAAATCCTTTAAAGCAATGAACACATTATAGATTGTGTTAGATTTTGTAGTTTCTTGTTTAAAGACGAAATATCGTAGACGTACATTTGTTTTTAACGAGAGAGAGAGAGAGAGAGACAGAGAGAGCGCGCAAATTGCAACGGTTATTTAATTTTAAGACCCATTTTTTGTTTGTTTTAAGACCGGACTTATATATTCAGGTGATATTTTGTATGAATCTTTACGGTTTTTGTTTGTTTTAAGACCGGACTTATATATTCAGGTGATATTTTGTATGAATCTTTACGGTTTTTGTTTGTTTTAAGACCGGACTTATATATTCAGGTGATATTTTGTATGAATCTTTACGGTTTTTGTTTGTTTTAAGACCGGACTTATATATTCAGGTGATATTTTGTATGAATCTTTACGGTTTTTGTTTGTTTTAAGACCGGACTTATATATTCAGGTGATATTTTGTATGAATCTTTACGGTTTTTGTTTGTTTTAAGACCGGACTTATATATTCAGGTGATATTTTGTATGAATCTTTACGGTTTTTGTTTGTTTTAAGACCGGACTTATATATTCAGGTGATATTTTGTATGAATCTTTACGGTTTTTGTTTGTTTTAAGACCGGACTTATATATTCAGGTGATATTTTGTATGAATCTTTACGGTTTTTGTTTGTTTTAAGACCGGACTTATATATTCAGGTGATATTTTGTATGAATCTTTACGGTTTTTGTTTGTTTTAAGACCGGACTTATATATTCAGGTGATATTTTGTATGAATCTTTACGGTTTTTGTTTGTTTTAAGACCGGACTTATATATTCAGGTGATATTTTGTATGAATCTTTACGGTTTTTGTTTGTTTTAAGACCGGACTTATATATTCAGGTGATATTTTGTATGAATCTTTACGGTTTTTGTTTGTTTTAAGACCGGACTTATATATTCAGGTGATATTTTGTATGAATCTTTACGGTTTTTGTTTGTTTTAAGACCGGACTTATATATTCAGGTGATATTTTGTATGAATCTTTACGGTTTTTGTTTGTTTTAAGACCGGACTTATATATTCAGGTGATATTTTGTATGAATCTTTACGGTTTTTGTTTGTTTTAAGACCGGACTTATATATTCAGGTGATATTTTGTATGAATCTTTACGGTTTTTAGATTTGTGTTATAACGAGAAGAGCAAATTAAAGTAATTTTTTAATTTCAAGATAAATGTTTAATTTTGTTATGTCTTAAGATCGGATCATATTTAGACATTTGTTTCGTTTAAAGAGGTTTTCTTTTATTTTTGTGTTTAAATGAGTTGAGCACATATACGATTTTAGAGTTTTAAATTGTGTGTGTTTTTTAAATATCGTTGTTTAAATGAGGAGAACACAAAAGATTTGGGTTTTGAAGCCGATTTTTAAAATTTTTGTGTGTAGGAATGAATTATATTCAGGCTTTTGTATTATTTTAAAGCGTTTTTTTCAACTGCTATTAATTAACTCAATCTCCCTATATGTATATATATAGGCCTATATATATATATATATATATATATATATATATATATATATATATATGTGTGTGTGTGTGTGTGTGTGTGTGTGTGTGTGTGTGTGTGTGTGTGTGTGTGTGTGTGTGTGTGTGTGTGTGTGTTTTCTTGTTTAATAATCTAAAACAAGATAGGTTATTCAAATACAAGAATATTATTTATTTATATGCAAAGCTTTTCGTTGGTAAACAGTACCAACATCATCAGGAATGAATAATTATGAATTATTCATTCCTGATGATGTTGATACTGTTTACCAACGAAACGCTTTGCATATAAATAAATAATATTCTTGTATTTGAATAACCTACGTTGTTATATATATATATATATATATATATATATATATATATATATATATATATAAATTTCCTATTGTTATTAAAATACTTTTTTCATTCATCCACTCAAGTTCAAATACATTTTTTTTTAACATGAAGTGGTTAACACTCTATGTCAGTACAATTTTTTGAAATATAAATTCAATAATTAAATTAAATAATAAAATAATTTTAGTTTTAAGTGGAAGAAAAGCTTTTCAAAAAAGGGGCAAGTTATGCAATACAGCTTTTCTGTCTCATTTGGCTTAAAATAAGTGATAACATATGATTTCATGAAAGAGCTAATTTTATATTCCAGGTTATGTTTTAGAACAGCTGTTTTAACGTAAAGGTTATGTTACTTTATTCATATTTAGGTTTATATGCGAACATAACTTGTGGTATTCTTTTGTTTTAAAGCCGAATTTTTTAAATATTTTTCTTATTTTAACGAGAATGTAATATTTAAGCGGGCTTAGGACGAGTGAGAACATTTAGACCGGAAACGGCCTGAAGAAGACGAGTTTGTCAAGTGAGACCGAAAGCACAAGAAAATGTCTGCTTGGGAAAGAAACATCTAGGAGTAAAAGAAACACTAGCATTGTGCTTTTCACACGTTTCCACGTAAATGGTAATAAAGTAGTTACAACGAATATACCCAGTCAACTTGAGGAAATCCTTAAGGACAATAACAGGCAACGGCGTCTTGGTCCTGCAAAACCAAGAAGGGAACGATCACGTGATTTTAAATAAAGTTTAGAAAGCTTAGAAATTTCCAAGCGATTCGTCTCTTTGTAGTTCAAAGGGGGTAATAAAACCCCCACTGTATTTCAATACTTATAATGATATTTGTGTTTTTAAATTTTTATGTTCATGTGTGTGTGTGTGCGCGCGTGCGGATGTGTATAAATTGTAATAGTTTTCTTGTATATTTATTACAAACATTATTGTTAACTAAACTAATCTAAGCTTTTATTGGCGCTAACTTTTGTTGTCAGCATTCTCGACGGTTAGTTAAGACGTTGAGTAACTGCATAACCATTGTCAACTGTGTTGTCCACGCTCAATCGTTGCCACTTTTCTTCCCCAGTTTCCATTTCCATTTCTCTTAGTTCCGTTGTCTCTTCTACATCATCTCTTTATGAACGTTTATAAATTGATTTTTCTTCTGGGCAAAGACCTCAGTTTTGTAATTCCTTTTACCAATCTGCCATATTCAGTTGTGTTGTCACCGCTCAATCATTTCTACCTTTCTCCTCCCAGTTTCCATCTCCTTTTCTCTTACATACGTTGTCTCCTGTACATCATCTCTCGAGGAACGTTCATGAATTGATTTTTCTTCTGGGCGAAGACCATAGTTTTGTAATTATTTCACCCCATCTGCCATCCCTTCAGCGATGTTGTCCCCGCTCAATCATTTCAACCTGTCTCCCCCAGTGTCCATCTCCATTTCTCTTACTTAAGTTGTCTGATATATATTTTGTTCAAATTTCTAATCGTTAATAAAATACGTTTTTATTCATCCCATCAAGTACAAATCCTTTTTTACCTAAAGTGGATGACAATTGATATTAATAGAGGTTTTTCAAATATTTATTCAATAATTAAATTATACAATTTGTGCGGTCCAGCCGGATTCGAACTGAGAATCTTCTGTTCGAAGCCTAGCTAGTGCCTTGGCATTGCGCCAACTTTCCAATACCTAGAAATATATTTTCCAAAGATCTGTATGAATTTTTGCCCCTAACTGGTTGTCGTCGAAACCTCCATTGCACAACCTTAAACGGTTGTCATGGTTACCATACAATATCATAAATAGTGCTCAGTAGGAATTTATCTTAAAACATTTGTTTATACTTGTTTCGCTCACTGCTTACTACAACTATAGAATGTATTTATTACGCTGTCACTACTCGAACCTGAATGTTTATGTATTTGATATTTCAAAACATTTAAATATAAACTATCAATAAAATGTTGCGTTTCAACAAACATTAAAAAATACAATTAAAAGCTTTAAATTATTGAAATTGATACAAGACATTCCTCTTGGTTCGTTTTCTGATTTATTATTCCTGCGTGACATTTCTTCATAAAGCAAATGCATACTTTATACTAATAATATATAGGCCTACTACTAAATAATTTGTATTAATAATATATACTAATAATAATGCATGTCAGTCGTAAAATAAGCTTGAATATGAGAGTACGTAATTAATAGTTCTCGAAAGTTGACTCGCAAATATACAAAATAAGAGGCTTGTTTAAGTGCATTAAAGTGAAGCGATACGTATATATTAATAAATATATTTATTTTCCCACCTAAATCCTGGTTTTGTTATAGCTTCAAGGGATTATCTACTCTATTATTGCCTAGGAATAATAGGAAGGGATAATATTAGATAGGGCAAAGATAGGGACACAAAACCCCTCGATAGGGAAATGATGGGCTCGAGTCGCGTCGGCCTACCTGAAGCAAGCCTACTCTCAATATATGTAGCCTGTTTGGAAAGAAGCGATTACGTGTTAATAAATGCAATGCAATTAGGCAGGGTCGTAGACATCTATAGCTCTGATATTTAGGCTTCGATTGGTTGTTTCAGTATATTCTAGCCTATCTGTGGCTATCAATACAGAAGCGCTGATAACGTCCTATCTGTCAATTGCTGTCGCTGATAAGCCACTTGACATTGTTCTCGCAATAAGTGCACAGTGTATCTGATGGATTACATTGAGATAATACACGATTCGTAATGTTTAACCGAGGTTGTGCGTGGGCAACTCTACTTTAGCCCGGTAAGTGGTTGAAACCCCTCACTACAGGTATGTGATCTTTCCATCCAATGCAATATTTTCCCCCTAACCCCGATGCCAGGAGATCATTGAGTCACTTCATTAGATCCAGCTTATCCTTCTTCTATGTGGGTGTATCCCGGTAGACAACTCTTTTTGTCCCCGATAGAGAACATGTTTAATTTATGGTAGGTCCTGCACTCGGGGTGGTAGGATTACCCCTAAGTTCAGTACCGGGGTTTTGGCTCCCTGCCATAGTCCTCCCTACGTTTACATGCGGTGTGTTATGTGGAAAAGTGGAAGAAGAAAGAAAGATGGTGAAAAGAAGAAGAATAGTGGTATTCCAGTTTTTGCACTCCACCTCCTTGTCAAAGAACACCAATATAGGTGGGGCTCTCCCATCCGCTAGCAAACTGGAGCCCGTGACTCCCTCCCGGATAGCGTCTCGTTGCGTGGTGCCATATTCAAGAGTCTTGCGACATTGCTGTAAGGCCTGGACTGAGCCACCTGGGACGAGACGAACTCCAACCAGACTCTACGCTTTTCGACCGCTTTTCCAGAACTACTCTGTACTAGGAGAACTTTCCGACCGGCCAGGTTTCCGTACCTCGATACTCCGTCTCAGTAGTTCGGTCCAGGTGGTGCAATCGGATCTTCATCCACTCTAAGTTGTCCTTACTTAAGCACTTGGGTCTAATCCGGCCCATGAGACCTTGAGGACTAGATATCACATAACAGTCATACTTGCTATACATAAACAATGTACTAGGAGAACTTTCCGATCGGACAGGTTTCCGTACCTCGATACTCCGTCTCAGTAGTTCGGTCCAGGTGGTGCAATCGGATCTTCATCCACTCTAAGTTGTCCTTACTTAAGCACTTGGGTCTAATCCGGCCCATGAGACCTTGAGGACTAGATATCACATAACAGTCATACTTGCTATACATAAACAATGTACTAGGAGAACTTTCCGACCGGCCAGGTTTCCGTACCTCGATACTCCGTCTCAATAGTTCGGTCCAGGTGGTGCAATCGGATCTTCATCCACTCTAAGTTGTCCTTACTTAAGCACTTGGGTCTAATCCGGCCCGTGAGACCTTGAGGACTAGATATCACATAACAGTCATACTTGCTATACATAAACAATGTACTAGGAGAACTTTCCGATCGGACAGGTTTCCGTACCTCGATACTCCGTCTCAGTAGTTCGGTCCAGGTGGTGCAATCGGATCTTCATCCACTCTAAGTTGTCCTTACTTAAGCACTTGGGTCTAATCCGGCCCATGAGACCTTGAGGACTAGATATCACATAACAGTCATACTTGCTATACATAAACAATGTACTAGGAGAACTTTCCGATCGGACAGGTTTCCGTACCTCGATACTCCGTCTCAGTAGTTCGGTCCAGGTGGTGCAATCGGATCTTCATCCACTCTAAGTTGTCCTTACTTAAGCACTTGGGTCTAATCCGGCCCATGAGACCTTGAGGACTAGATATCACATAACAGTCATACTTGCTATACATAAACAATGTACTAGGAGAACTTTCCGACCGGCCAGGTTTCCGTACCTCGATACTCCGTCTCATTAGTTCGGTCCAGGTGGTGCAATCGGATCTTCATCCACTCTAAGTTGTCCTTACTTAAGCACTTGGGTCTAATCCGGCCCATGAGACCTTGAGGACTAGATATCACATAACAGTCATACTTGCTATACATAAACAATGTACTAGGAGAACTTTCCGATCGGACAGGTTTCCGTACCTCGATACTCCGTCTCAGTAGTTCGGTCCAGGTGGTGCAATCGGATCTTCATCCACTCTAAGTTGTCCTTACTTAAGCACTTGGGTCTAATCCGGCCCATGAGACCTTGAGGACTAGATATCACATAACAGTCATACTTGCTATACATAAACAATGTACTAGGAGAACTTTCCGACCGGCCAGGTTTCCGTACCTCGATACTCCGTCTCAATAGTTCGGTCCAGGTGGTGCAATCGGATCTTCATCCACTCTAAGTTGTCCTTACTTAAGCACTTGGGTCTAATCCGGCCCGTGAGACCTTGAGGACTAGATATCACATAACAGTCATACTTGCTATACATAAACAATGTACTAGGAGAACTTTCCGACCGGCCAGGTTTCCGTACCTCGATACTCCGTCTCAATAGTTGGGTCCAGGTGGTGCAATCGGATCTTCATCCACTCTAAGTTATCCTTACTTGGGTATATGCGGGTCTAATCCGGCCCGTGAGACCTTGAGGACTAGATATCACATAACAGTCATACTTGCTATACATAAACAATGTACTAGGAGAACTTTCCGACCGGCCAGGTTTCCGTACCTCGATACTCCGTCTCAATAGTTCGGTCCAGGTGGTGCAATCGGATCTTTATACACTCCAAGTTACTTAGAGCACTTGGGTTATCCTTACTTAAGCACTTGGGTCTAATCCGGCCCGTGAGACCTTGAGGACTAGATATCACATAACAGTCATACTTGCTATACATAAACAAGTAACATAAACAATTTTTTAAAAAAATTAATTTTCACTCGGATCAAAAACCAACACATTAATTTCAGTTACTTTTTGTTTATCACAATTACCTGTTCTACCACATACCCTACAACACAAAATCAACTGTTTTATGAAATCATATGTTATCACTTATTTTAATCTAAATGGGACGAAATAACTATATAGCATACCTCGCCCCTTTTGTGAAATGTTTTCTCCCGTATAAAACTAAAACTAATTCATTATATTTAATAAATGAATAGATATTTTATAAAATAGTATTACCTCTATAAAAAAGTGTCATCCACTACACGATTAAAAAGTATATTTGAATTGGACTGAATGAATAAAAAAGAGAGAGAGAGAGAGAGAGAGAGAGAGAGAGAGAGAGAGAGAACTAATAGAAGGAATTGAAAAAAGTGGGTTTGGTCACTCTCCTTTTTAATATTCAATTATGTTTAACCATACCTTTTTATAAACATCGTCATGAAATATTGCGATTAGACCTATAATATAAAAATATTTACATTAACTAATCATTATACAAGTCTTCCCTTGATAACTTTGACCCTGATTGGTTTGTATGAGAGAGAGCACTGAAAAACTACAAAGGCATGGCTACAACAATGTGCTGAGCAAGTGTATGTTCAATAACTACGTTGTCATGGCAACGAGGCGGAGCACTATCTGGTAACAAAATGAACATCGGTTTTACCTGTCCTGCGGGCAATGTTACCAGCGCTGGAGTTCCTGGTTGTAAGCTTTCTGCCCGCCCTGAGCAAGTGTATGTTCAATAACTACGTTGCCATGGCAACGAGGCGGAGCACTATCTGGTAACAAAATGAACATCGGTTTTACCTGTCCTGCGGGCAATGTTACCAGCGCTGGAGTTCCTGGTTGTAAGCTTTCTGCCCGCCATAACGTTGCATTGTCTAAAGTCGCTAATTCTGTATAAATCTAATTAAAAAAAAAACAATAAATCAACAGAAAATAATTTCAGATTCGAAAGGAACTCCAGATGTTGTTTAGTGTTTGTCAAATTTCAGAACGAGAATAGCTAGTGAGACTCCATTTTGTTTACTTTGCTTGTAATACCAACAGAATGTTACAGTAAGACCTAGTGGTCCATAAACGAAGCGGCCAAGGTATGTCCTAAAGGAACAAATCAACCAATCCGCTCACAATAGCCTGTCTCAAGCTGAGATCTTGAAAGCTGCGTGGTACAATGTAAGCAAATAAGGCTATATTTATACCCTTTGTGCTCTGTAGCATCTACAGATCTTTGCAAAACATACTGCTAAGCTGTCGGAGATGTGGAATTAAATATTTTCTTGAAATATTAAATAATATTTCGTATCTCAAGCATTATTAAGACGGTTACAAAATTTATTATAGAAATTATTGGATGGGGGTGGAATATGGTAACATAAGTGTCTATTGTAAAAACAGAAATAATGCATCTTCTAGAAGAGTGTTTTTTAACCTGTGACTCGCGATCCCCAAGAGTCACAGAATGCTCAAAGTTCTTATGAAGGGGTCGCCAAAGTTACTTCAATATAAATTAGTTTAGGTCAAAATATGTTATTTAATATTTTGCAGTTGCGTAGATGAGGAAGTTAAAGATTACATTCATCAATCCTTAATGTGATGGTTGCGTTTGTTTCTTCTCAACCAATTCTCCCCCCCCCTCCCATCAAGAATCCGCTCTTAGTAGGGCAGAGAATTAAGTAATCTTCTAAATTTAGGAAATTTCTTTACCTTTTATTTAACCCATCGATGAGGTCGACATCTCGCACAAGTGGGAAGTTGCAAATGGAATCTAACACTTCTGCAAATAATTGTGAATACTCTGGTTTTCTGTCTAACCAAAATGTATCCTATGTGACAGACTTGAGTTCCAAGTGTAACATTCCACTAGCAGATAATTCCAACAGATTTCCATTTAGATTGGTTTCCAAAATGGGTTCGTCTGTAACGGCATTTAATGGTTTTATGGTCCACCACCTTTACCCAGTGTTTTCTGAAAGTAACCGTGCCGAGAAATAAGGACAGCAATTAAAAATTATTTGATATTTATATCTGGGCCCTCTTCTCCAACATAAAGTGAGAAAAAAAAAATAAATTAATTTTTTTTCGTTTATGGATAGTAGCCGCAGGTTTATTTTGTGTGAACCCATCATACGGGTGAGCGCACATCATTCGAGTAGGGGGCGCCCCATGAAAAAGGTTGAAAAATACTGTTATAGAAATAGATACAGAAAAAGATTATATTATTTAAAGACGTATCAACCATACAATCAATTGTATATAAAAATCCTTCATCGGAGAGAAGGGCTGAATTATAGTAACTATCGAAGCGAAATTTCAATTTCGATTTTAACCTAAAAGTTCTATTACGTTTGCCAATCTTTTGTCAACTATTTGTATTCAATTCTTAAAACTTACCTTAAAGAATAGCCAGTGAGTGTTAACAGTGTTTTAAAATTTACTTTCAACTTTCATTGTCCACCTTCTAATTCGGAAGGACGTAATACGATCTTCAAATGCTCCAAAATCGACCTTGGGAGTTCATGGACGGTAACATTTCTTTTCTCTGCGCCTCCTAGCGTGAAACATTATAAAACCTTTAAATTCATTGAGTTTACAATTTCTATGTTTGAATAAAAGACGAGACATTTAAAAGCCATGGTTTTGTCAGAAAGCTTATTTTTAATAATATTTTGTCCTTAGTGAGCAGTTGCAAACTAAGTAAATTGAATGCAATGCACTGCGTGCAGGTAATTACTGAGTGTCGTCATGGCAACCGGTCGTTCTGCGCATACTGCACTCACCACTCTGCGCATCGGTTCAGTCGAGTTCGTGAAGCCGTCCTGTACGTGTCGGCTGGAAGTGTTGTGCTGGTTTCAACGATATTTCCGTGATGTGTGACCTCAGTTTGTAACATTGTCAAAGAGTATGGGTTTTGAAAATACATACTTTTGCGTTTTGTGGTAAACCGTGTCGTTTTAAACGATATACAAAGTGTTTTTTTAATTGTTAATGTAAACTTTACAATGGTTTTTGGAAGTGGAAACAAATTTCGTATTAGGAGGTATGTTGTTTTTTTAAATTAAACATTTTTTTTGTTCCAAGGACATTCACTATTTAAAAAATTAATTTTTATATTAACACTTAATAGTTAAAACGATTATCTGCAGTTTAACTAAGACATGGCTGTAATAAATCTCAAGTGGTCCCCAATACTCAGAAATACCAAGACCTGTAATAGGAATTTAAGAAACGCACAATTTTAGGACTTAACATGTAACAGAATTTAGAGAGCAACTATTATACTATCATACTATTTATAGAGCATGTAGCATGAAACTATTAGAGCAATCTTATAAGAGCACTAGTCACAACAGAATATAATTTGTATACATACAAGCTTCGGCAACACAGGTTGCCTTACTCAGTACTGTAATAGTGTTATGAATGGTGCAACTAAATTTCCCTGTCAAGACACTGGGGCTATTTAGTCTAAACCTGGGTTTAAAAAACGTTTTTAAAATTCATTGCTACAATTTACTTCAAGAAATTAAAATTGTAATGCTCTGTATACTGTGCAAAAATTGGGGTTTCAAGTGTAAAATCCGCTATTATTTGAATGTAGGCCCTAGTTTTGGAAGTAGGAATTTTATATATTATGAATTATTAACTGAATTTTTTGTACTTTTTACTAACAAGAAGATATGGTTTGTTTTAAAGTAAAATTTGAGTTTTAACGAAGAAAAGCATGTTGAAATAATATAATTGAAAAAGATGATATTTTTATATTTTTAACTCTGCGCTTATTTTTTTATAGAACATCATATTTATTGCATTAATAAAATGTTACAATTATGCAGAATGTATAAGTGTTTTCTCAGATATCTGAGTGTTCTCCAAGGAGAAAATAATACACGCCTGATTTAAAATACTGTAGATAATAACTTAAAGCCAACCCAGCTTATAAATAAGATAAATGGATAGAATTGTAAGGGTGGATAGAATTGTAAGAGTGGTTAGATATTTAAGAGTGGATAAAATTGTAAGGGTGGATAGAATTTTAATAGAATTGTAAAGGTGGATAGAAATGTAAGAGTAGATGGAATTGTTAGGTAAGGATAGAAATGTAAGAGTAGATGGAATTGTTAGGTAAGGATAGAATTGTAAGAGTAGATGGAATTGCTAGGTAAGGATAGAAATGTAAGAGTAGATGGAATTATTAGTGTGGATGGAATTGTAAGGGTGGATAGATTGTAAGAGAAGTTTAAGGGTGGATAGAATTGTAAGAGAATTTTAATTAAGTGTGGATGGAATTGTAAGGGCGGATAGATTGTAAGAGAAGTTTAAGGGTGGATAGAATTGTAAGAGAATTTTAATTAAGAGTGGATGGAATTGTAAGGGTGGATAGATTGTAAGAGAAGTTTAAGGGTGGATAGAATTGTAAGAGAATTTTAATTAAGAGTAGATGGAATTGTTAGGTAAGGATAGAATTGTAAGAGTAGATGGAATTGCTAGGTAAGGATAGAAATGTAAGAGTAGATGGAATTATTAGTGTGGATGGAATTGTAAGGGTGGATAGATTGTAAGAGAAGTATAAGGGTGGATAGATTGTAAGAGAAGTTTAAGGGTGGATAGAATTGTAAGAGAATTTTAATTAAGAGTGGATGGAATTGTAAGGGTGGATAGATTTGTAAAAGTGAATAGCATTGTAAGGATGGATAGTATTGTAAAGGTGGATAGAATTGTAAGAGTGGATGGAATATTAAGGGTGAATAATATTTGAAGACAATTTTAAGGGTGGATAGAAGTATAAGAGTGGGTGGAATTGAAAGATTGGATAGAATTGTAAGAGTGAATAGAATTTTAATGGTAGATAGAATTTGAGGTGGATGGAATTGTAAGAAAATAGAATTTTAAGGGTGGATAGAATTGTAGGAGTGGATGGAATTGTAAGGGTGGCTAAATTTGGAAGAGAATTTTAAGAGTGGATAGAATTGTAAGAATGGATGGAATTGTAAGGGTGGATAGAATTTTAAGGGTAGATAGAATTGAGTGTAACTTTATAGCAAGTGTTGAAACATTAAAGTAGTGTAAGGGAACCTTGCCCTCCGATGCACGCGGAATTCAGTGCGGTACTTAACAAAACGCTCTTACATAATTTTATAATCAGTATTTCTTCGCATTGTACTTTATTCGGGCTGTCTAATCCTACATCAGGCGCGTCAAAGCTTTATAGAGGAAAGTTACTTTCTGTTTTAAAAGTTAAGAAATCGTCTCCCAGAAGCGACAGGAAAATCCTCTTCCATGTGTTGTGACCAGCAACTTTATGGTAATCAATGAAAAACTATTTCTCAAGATAATTTTATGGTAGTAAATGCTATCAAGTAGGCCTACATGTATTATATCTATAACTGAATGTCTGACACTTCGGTTTCCATTGTTGTATAGATTAAAAAGTATCGTAATTTTTATCTAAATGTGACAATGTCGGGAAACAATAAAATGTGTCCTGGCCGCTGTAAAACTGTTTTACGAGCCGATAAAATATCGGCTGGTCAGATGGCAATGTAGAAACATCTGCTGTTAGCTTTCCCAGGTTATCTAACCTAAAACATGTTACGCATATATAGGATGGGAGAAAGAAATATCAATTCCAGAGAGCTTGAACACTAAAGGTTTGAACAGCTGTAGTGCGCAGCTGTTGCCATATTGCACCACCACCGCTCACAAGTGATGGGGGTACTAGTCAACCACCTTGGTACCCGCGGGGTACTGGCAAAGAGCTCTGGGTTTCAGCGGTAGGATAGAAAGGTTAGGTTAGATTTGGTTGTAAAAAATGTATTACCTCAGGAGTAATGTTGAATATAGTAAGCATTGGACCAAAGATTAAACTCCTTAAACTTTAACACCAGTGACATGATTTCATAAAAATATTTTCACTTGATTTCAATCCTTATGGGTAATCAAGAGAAATTTAAAATGGTAAATTATTTAAACATCAAATTGAATATGGTATTTTATTATTGTTATCTCTAATACGAAAGTTATACGTGTGTAAATGGAATAAAGAAACAATGATATATTAAATATAGGCCTACTCCCCTTTAAAACACATATAAAAGAGAATCTTTATTTTATAAAGCTCCTTCTGTACCGACCACAATGTTTGTATTCATAATTTATTTTCTATACTTTTGTTGTGGTCAAGTAAGCAATATTGTTTATTATTTTTTTAAAGTAAAACTATCTTAACCAGATAAGAAAAATGTTCTAGGAACTATATTTACATAGACCTTTATGTGGTGTAACATGGTGCGATAAATTTTCACGATAAATTCATCAAGGGGTGTTTGTAAATTGAGGCTATGTTCATATTCCGATATTTTAACGTGTTTTAACGACTATTTATGACAAAAACTTTTAAACATATTATTCGAGCTGCCTTGTGAGTTAAGGTTCTAAACACAAGAAATATATACAACTCACAATATTATTAAACTTTAATTTCAAACGCGTTTCAGTGATATGTCATCATCATCAGTGATGCTATTACATACATAAAACTTTAAAAAATAACCTCAAGTTCCTTTTCTTTAATTAAGATCTTATTTTTGTGATAGCATCACTTATGATGATGACATAATGTGATGATAACTGAAACGCGTTTGAAATTAAAGTTAGTTAATTGGGAATTGTATATATTTCTTGTGCTTATATATTAGTATGTTACACTTGGATGTAGTAGCACTTACTTTTATAGTTTATTCAGGACTGCCTTTTAGGGAGATATGTCCCATTGTTAACACAAAACGTAACTGATAGGTTGTTTTAGATGTGTAGAATAGTGGTATTAGGTGATTTTTTAAAGATTTTTGGGGGTTATAATTTCTAAAAGCGCGTGCGAGTTATAATATAATTAGGTGTTAAGTGTGTCAGTTGGATGTAGTTTGAAATGAATGTATATTTCATATTATACGGTTGTGTGCGTTGGTGATTTTTGTATCCTACCCCATCCTAAATTAAAACAACCAAGAGCTTAGTTTCGCTCTGAGTTGACAATGCGAGACATCTTCTGAGACTAATAAGACTAATCTAATAAAAAAAAATAAGTCCTGCTGTTGTCAGGTCGAACATACTAATACACACACACACACACACACACACACACACACACACACACACACACACACACACACACACACACACACACACACACACACACACACACACACACACACACACACACACACACACACACTCACAAATATAATTAATAAATTAAAAATATTTCAAAAACAAGAATACTTTTAATACATATATTATTCAAAGCTTTTCGCCGATAAAACAGTACCGACATCTTTAGGAAAATAATTATGTAACAAAATTATATATACGATATAATTACACATAATTATATATATACTCTTATATATACAATATCAATAGTACAATATATTGTGATAAAATATTATAAAAAACCCCAATATCACAAAAGTAATAAAAAAATAACTAGTATAAGAAGTTACCTAAGATTAAATCCTTTTGTACATTTCAATGGCCACGGATCAACACCAGAAGGTCATATTATAAAATTACAATCCAGTCAGTCTAGTTTGTAATTATTGTATTGTAGATTTTAACTTTGTAATAGGGGTCTCTGATGATGATGGCGTGGTCATCGAAATGTACATAAGGGTTTAATTTTAGGTAACTTGTAATATTAGATATTTTTCATTATTTTTATGGTATTTAGATTTTTGCCAATATTTTATTGTAATAGTAATTTATGTTTAATTGTTTTAGTGCAAAGCAGGATCTCAAGTGAAGATGTAATCAAGTAACACTTTATAATTCCTACGTTTCAAATTAATTTGTTATTCTTTAGGATTTATTGTTTAGTAACATTTCTGAAAAGAACAAAAATCGAAAGTTGTGGGAAAACTGTATTTAGCGAAATACTATGTTTAATTAGCGATCTCTATAACATTAAGCCTGCCTTGCAAACCAAACACTCTCATGACTGTCCCTTAGTAATTTATTTACTCGCGGCCCACTCAGACTGTTTACTAATCCATTCGCCATATTGCGTCATCCTCTCGTCACCAATGGCCAGTATTTGCGATTGTAAGTTTAATTGCTTTCTTTGTCCCTAATACGATCTCGCGTTTTTTTGTAAACTAAAATTGAGCGAAATCTCAGATTTATTTCAAGCAATGCTTCATAACGTGTTTTTGTGGTTTAAATTTAATCTTTAGAAAATAAAGTTTCGGAAAAAATGAATTACGCAATGTCTTTAAATATGAGTTTTATCGATCAAGATTATGGCGAAAAGGAAATAAAGTGTTTGCATAAGGATAAGGAGTGACGTCATCACGTCAGCTGACCACTTGCCGTTGCCTGGTTCTTTCTTCTTCCGTCTCTCAATGATTGCTTAATTTCATTGGTGGAAAATGTATGCTTTAAGGAAAACCTGCATATGTCTTGCAATTAAAGTGTTTTTCAATTGATTCCTTTGGCAGTATTGAATATAAATAATTTTCGTGGTCCTCAAACACTTCCATGACTTTAATTTTATTTGTTGTTTTTTCTAACTTTAATTTTATTCCGTTAAAGGTAAAATTCTTCAATATCCATGAATTTCAAACTGCGAAAGTATTTATTTACAGTGAGATTAAAATTCTTTTCCCTCGCCAAGAATTGAACCCATTCTCCATGCGGCAATAGGCCTCTTACTTGATAACTATAGATTGTTTATTGTTGACTTTTTTGTATACCTAGTTTATTGATAAAAATGTTAATACTTATATTATTATTTATAAGTATATAGGCCTAACTACTTATAGTCTTTCGTAGAAGGAGGAAATAGCCCTTTAATAAGACTGTAGTTTTATATTGTGCACTACAGTTGCAAGTCAATATATTTTAACACTCTGAAGCTGTAAAAATACAGAATAGGCGTTAGCTTTACTATGAAATTGAGTATCCCATCAAGTGCGTGGATACACGACTTAAAATGAGAAAAAAGACGTTTTAAATAAATAAAATTTCCTTATAGTAAAGAACAGGGTTCTTCAACAGATAACATTTTTACTCTAATACTTTAAATATAAAAATTACATTTAAAAAAAATTTACATTTGAAAAAAATGTGAGTCATGAGACAGGTTCCTAAAAGTAAAAACTAATAAAACAATTATTTATGGGTACTTAATAAACTTAGTCAGTTTGTTTCGCGTGCTCGCACGCGCTCACTCACACCTTTACTATGCCAAGTGACTCTACCCGATTTACCTCAATAAAAGAAGAAACCTAAATGTAATCAGGATAGACTTAATAAACGACATCCCCGATAACGTGAGCAGAGAGTAGGAAACAATTTTTACAATTAACTATCCTAATGGGGGGGATTTACAGCCCAGTTCGACTGTTAAAGTATTTTATTATCTGTTTAATAATGAAAGTTTCAATAATAATATACGTGATTAAAAGGAGCTTCATTTCAAACATTAGAAGATAAATAAATAATCCATTGATTTCATTATAGTATGATTTAATAAAATATTACCATTTTAACCTGAAAATTTGGAATACAGAAAGAAAAACATTTTTCTTTATGTTTACTTGAAAATGTTTGAATCATTACCATAACCTCAATAGGTTTTTCGCCTGGAAAAAAAAAAAAAAAAAAAAAAAAAAAAAAAAAAAAAAAAAAAAAAAAAAAAATCCAAATAACATCGAAAGGGGAGACGAAAAAACTTTTACCGAGTCCATTTTAAGCATCTTGTTTCAGAATTCATCGTGATAGTTCGTTCACTTATGAAATCTGATGTCAAATGCTTTTATAACGCGAACTGAATGCGGTTTATAAAAACCGTAAAATGTCAGACATTTAATATTTGTAATGAAACTAAAGTTTGTGCCGTTGGTTGTGCTATGCACTGTTAGAGTGCAAAATTTTAAAATCTCATACGAGAGGAAACAGGAAGGGGCGGCAAGCTAAAAATAAAAGAAACGAATAGACAGAGGGAAGCCAGGTGGCGTTTCTTTTGATGCATCTGCTGCATGTGTGGAGTGATTGTTTGAAATTGGGGTCCTGACGGATATCGGAAGCGCACCGGAAAAGCGCTGAATTACTTCCGGCTCTTACTGGAAAATTGAACGATTTGAACATTTTAAAAATAACAACTTGATAAAACTGTGGTGTTATTATTTTTTTGAAGTAAATAAACCACAAAAACAGGGCATCAAAACTCCCTTAGGAGTCTTGTTCTACAAGGTGCAACACTAACTCAAGAGAAGGGCAGACGACTTTCACAGGATGCAGATTCGCCATCGGAAAGGTTACGTAACTAAATCAGTCTTCAAGGACGTAGCTTTCTTCCCAGCTAAGGCGCCAGTGCATTTGTTTCACTCACATAAACTAAATCTTCTATCTTTACTATAATTTTATACTTGACGCAACAAAAACATCTTTATAGTTGTCTTAAAGCGGACCTTGAATGCAACACAGCCGGCGCTCGTGTTTAGTGTTTCATGACGTAAACCAATAATATAAACAAAATCGTTTTAAAGTCAATTCCTACTTAGTTTTTATTAAATAACTAGCAGAGTATGCCTAACCGACCTTCGTACGGGGTTGACGTATATTTGTATTGATTTATTTGCAATCGTATTTGGATTGAATTGAATTTACTAAAATTAAATTGCAATGAATATATCAAACTATAAGCTTGCCTATCATTGTCTTGAAAAACCAAGAGAAGAAAAAGTTTTGCTTGTAACATGACATTTGTAAAGTATAACTAACCTTGAAAGATGAATAAGAGCAAACATTTAAGATCACCTGTTTAATTGTGTTTAAAAGTTACTTTTACAGATTATTAGAAACACATTTACTATCAGCTGATTAAGTCAAGTATATAATGGAGTATAGATAATTGAGTGTTAAGGGAGATTTCAAAGCCAATGGGGCAGAGCCCTGATGGAATTTCTAAATACAAATAGGCCTATGTGTTAACCAGGGACTCTAAGAATGACCATGTAAAATTGCAGCTCAATGGGTCCAGTAGTTTTTACGTGATGAAGTAACACACACACACACACCATTAGATTTGTATATGATAGTATAGATTTCAATTAATTTAAAGTAACATAACCTATACGCTAAAACAGCTGTTCTATCCACATAATCTATAACAAAATCAGCTGTTTCATGAAACACACATAAGTTATCACATATTTTAAGCTAAATGGGACGAATAATTGTGGGACGAATAAATATTGTATACATTGCTCCTT
Source organism: Prosapia bicincta (assembly GCA_036971475.1). Classification (NCBI taxonomy): domain Eukaryota; kingdom Metazoa; phylum Arthropoda; class Insecta; order Hemiptera; family Cercopidae; genus Prosapia; species Prosapia bicincta. Next base: position 55,452,225 of record JBAIZL010000005.1, read on the forward strand.
TTGTGAAAAGTTTTAGTCCCACATGAAACTAAAATTAATTCATTAAATTTAATTAATGAATTATTACTAGAAAAAAACTGTATTAACATCAATTGTCATTCACAAGTAAAATAAGTGGCCTTTGGTGGATGAATAAATAGTATTTTATCAACTATTGATAATTTGAACAAGATGTAAATAATGGGGATAGTGTGAACTAATAGAAGGAATTGGAAAACAAAATAAAACCCATGATGATTTCGGTTTGATTTCAAAGTAAAAAACTGATGTGATTTTACAAAAAAATTAACAACATTGGTCTTTAAAGCGAATCCCTCGGCATCAGTTTAAATCTTGTTAGATAAAATCTAACGACCGCGGTATCTTCGCATCAGCATAATGAAAAAGGTTTCACAAGGTGACATAAACTGTAGTGATCAAGCAGAGAGATATAAAACTGTACGCCGTTACGCAATGCGACACTAAGCGTTTTTTAGGCGGTTAGACGTTGTCGGAGTGGATTTCCATTCCAGATTTACTACATAAATATACACTTTGCAACTGTAACAGTTAATATAAAACAAACTGGCAGGATAAACACATAAAAGAACAATAGCGTAAAGAGAACTACTAAAAGTAAACACAATTTTTCAATAACACAGTATATAACATGATAATGTTAAACTGGTCACACACTTTAATATTCGTGTAACGCTCGGTTACACCCGAATTAAATCGAATTAATCCCAATGAATGGAAGTTAAATGACGTCATCTCTTATACATCCGTAATTGTCGTTATTATTTAATAAACATAATATTAAGTGGAAAATTGTTTTACGTACATTTATTCATCTCTATTAGTTCACACTCCCCCCATATATATCTTGCCCAAATATTCAGTCTTTAATAAAATACTTTTTATTCACGCAATCAAGTTCAAATACATTTTTTAAAACATAGTGAATGACACTTGATGTTAATACAGTTTTCAAATATTAATTCATTAATATTAAATTTAATGAATTGATTTTAGTATTAAATGGGAGACAAACCTTTCACAAAAGAGGCAAGATATGCAATATAGTTATTTCGTCCTATTTTGCTTAAAATAAGTGTAACATAAAATTTCATAAAACAGGTGATTTTATGCTATAGGTTATGTGGTAGAACAGCTGTTTTAACGCATAGGACATGTTACTTTATTTATATTCATTGCAATTATTTAATAAAAGGTAACAAATACGTTTTTTCTATCTTCACCTAAGTAGAAATTGATTTTAAAATATTCGTTTAGAATACTTGTTACTGAAAAAAAAACCAGTGAAGTAGCATAGAACACTACGGATTAAAAATTCTATAAAATTATCACTAAATTTTCAAATTTATGAATATTTTAAGTTATTGTTGGTAAAACAAACTTTTAAGAATGGGTTAAAATAACTGTGCGAGTTGCATACGTGAACGCCGAAGGGCGCATTTAAAATGGATTTTACTGTGGCAACCGCACATATTTTCCTGGGTAAAACTGTTCGGCAGAGAAAACAAATATGTGAACGTTTTTGTTAAAGTGAATAACCAATTCTTAATAGTCTACACGCAGGGTTGTACAAATTAGAAAGCACGCAGGATTGTAAACTTTATATCTCTACACTAAAGGAAATGAATGGCTTAGGAAAGGTATATAGGGAGGGAGAGGAAGCTGAAGGCTGCAGAGGTAAGGATACTGCGAGAAGGGCAACTAAACATAATGTTATTATACTTACTAACTGATCAACTGCTGCTTCTGTAATGCCATTTTAACTGCCCAACTTCGGTAATTTGAATTGTTATATCTAAAATAAAAATAATATCTAAAAGTTTAATAAACTAGAACATATTACAACAGAATCGGTTCCTATGTAGTACATAATATGAGCGCGCGTGTATATATATATATAGTTAATGAATAAAACTATTTCAAATACAAGAATTGTTTTAATTTGTGTATTTTTCAAAGCCTTTCGCTAGTAAAATGATTATTACCATCTTCAGGAAAAACAATGATCTAATAATCATTTCCTGAAGAAATGATTTACCATATCATTGTTTTCCCTGAAGATGGTACAGTTTATTGGCAAAAACCATTAAAAAATATATAAATTAAAACGATTATTGTATTTTAAATAGTTTGTATTTTATTCATTAACTATGTTAGATAAAAACGTATCGACATATGCAATATATATAGGTAAATGTGCGTATGTGAAGAATATTGTGTACTTTAAAAATTTAATATTTTCGTGGTAGCAAATCTATCATGGTTATAATAGTTAGTCCTACCCAGTGCACGACTGCCTTGAGAGGGCAAGAATCGTATCTCGTTCTTTACCTATTTAGCAGTGAAAGCTACATCCGAACTGAAATATAAATGTAAGCCGAAATAGCTTAGCACTATATTTAAGTCAAGTGAAAAACGGAAAAACCGAGACGGCCAGATCAACCACAATTCACAAATACACTTTAATCTATCCACCCACAGCCTGTGCATGCATACATGAACCAGGAGAACCGAGGCTAATGTAAAACCGATGCATGTTATGTGGAGGCGGCTTCGCACAATCTCGGACACCTGACTTGGATAAAGTCAAGTGGTTTGTTTTACTTAATTTCATCTTTCAGTGTACAAGAGTTGGTTTTGAATACTTGATTGCAATGGGATGCATGTATTAAATATAGGTGATCATGTTGATTGTGATTGACCAGTTAACTTAACCATTTCTATTATTTCCGTATGTCCCATATATCTGGGTTAATTCTTATAAATCGGCGAAGGTGTTTTATAAATATTACTTGCACCTTCCACTTCATAAGCTGGAGTAGATTTTTTCTACCAAACCTTTCTAAAATTGATTTTATTAAATAATATGTAATGAAGTAAATAATAGTATTTCTGCGATAAAGAAATTCGTATTGACAAACTAACAAAACATACCTACTTTCTAATAACTACCATTTCAAGATACATCGCTAATTAAAACAATGGAAATCACAGATCCAACATTGAATACCTGGGAAACTCTTCTATTTGTCCCAGTGACGTAACATTGGTTCGGTTCAGTGGAGTTGCCGAAATGCTGATTAATCTGTGACCTAGATGCAATGGCGTGCCACGTTTGTCCGTTTGGTTGTTATTTTAACGGTACTGAATTTAAATTGACATTCGTGTTTACATTTATGAGAAAAATTCAACTTGAGGGCCAAGACAAATTGTAAGAGTAAGTTATTTCCTTAACTTGTCCTGTCGTAGTGTAGGCCTACCTGGTTGGAGTTTTCTTAACAGATGGGCCTGTGTGCCAATATAGCACTGTCTATTGGCAATTGTAAGCGGATTTATAATTGCATATTCAATAGCTTTAGTTTGTAAAATAAAAGGCCCATAAAGATTTGTAGTCAGTTTGTTGGAGGTGTATTGGGGAAATGGAGGAACATCGAAATTCGAGGGGTTAAAATGGGGTGAAATGTGGGAACATTGTGGTTAAAATGGAGCGATGTAGGGAAAGTATAGTAGGAAGGGGTTGAAATGGGAGAATCGAGGCAAATAATGTTTGAAGGGGTTGAAATGGGAGAATGGAGGGAAATAAGGTTTGAAGGGGTTGAAATGGGAGAATGGAGGGAAATAAGGTTTGAAGAAGTGAAATTGAATGAAATAATGTGCCATGTGCAGGGAAATCATCTTTAGGAAGGGTTGAAAGGAGGAAATGTAGGAAATTTATGGTTGGAAGGGTTGAAATAGGGGGGAAATTAAAGGAATGGAAAAATATTATGGTTAGAAATGGTTGAATGGTAAGAATGGAGGAAAATCGTTGTTTGAAGGAGTTGAAATGAGAGGAAATAATGGCAAAATGAGAGACAATCATGGTGGTTTAAAAGGAGGGATAATATGAGAACATCATGGGAGAGGATGGGGTAAAATCATGGTTGAAAAGAATTAAAATCGGAGAATATTTTTAGGTGAATGGAGAACAGTTATGGATCTTATCTAGAGGGAGATATTAAAAAGGTACCTTTTCGGACATAATTCGCAAACTCTAAATGAGTATAATTATATGTTTATGAATTACTTTTACGAACACAGTAACCTAACCTCACACTTTACTAAAACGTAATCCCGTACAAACAACTTAATCTATAAACTGCAGATATAACTCCATGGGGAAATAAAATCACTGGATAACGACCTGCTTTACATGGCCTTTTATCTCATGACGTCAGGAAGTTAATGCCCTCTTATAAACTGATTTCGGCCAATCCAGTTCGTAAACAAACACAAGACGGCTTGTTGAAGTATAAATTGTTTGTTTATTTTTTCTGATAATCTTAACAGACATGAATATTTGTTTACGTCGGGCAGTGAATATATTTTCTCATCCTCGCAGTGTGTTGAAGAAGAGTTTGAAGATAGACGAGAACACACGTGTTTATAGTCTTGTGCCTTCCTGGATGTTTGAAAGTAACATTTTTAACTTGTGTATGCTCTGTTCTACATACAGTCCTTAGCAGGGCAAATATTGTTAATAGGTTTTGCTGAGTACAATTTAATTCCAACTATGTTACTAGTAAACGTAATATAAACGAATTTTTTTAAAGTCAATTCCTACTTAAGGCATCATAGAAGAAATTCTATTTTAGCTACTTTTTATCAAATAATTAAAATTACTATAAATAAAGTAGCATAACCTATGCGTTAAAACAGCTGTTCTACCACATAACCTGTAACATAAGATCAGCTGTTTTAATAAATCATATGTTATTACTTATTCTAAGCTAAAAGTGACGAAATAACTATATTGCATACCTCGCCCCTTTTTCGAGCTTTTCTCCCTTATAAAACTATAGTTAATTAAGTATATATTATTTAATAAAACGCTATTAACATCAAGTGTCATCCACTACAAATTTTGAAAAATATATTTGGACTTCAGTAGATGAATAAAAAGTATTTTATTAACGATTGAAATTTTGAACACGATATATATAAGGAGAGTGTGAACTAATAGAATGAAAGTAAGAATCTGCGCCGACTACTCAACCATTGATGCTCCGTAATCCTGTCTCCGAGCCTCTCTTTGTTATCTCTTATTCTCACTTTATGTTCCTAGTTGTAAGTAATTTTGTGTTATCGACGAAAAGATTTATAGGAAATCCTCGTTTCTACACACAGGTTTTGAAATCTACCGAAAGGGTGTTTATGTCCTTCGTAGTACTTTGTTTCTCTGCTTTCTACACCCTTCGCGGGCGATAAAGCCCATATTGTACTTTTCGCCTAAACCATAAAAATATCGTATTACCTTTAAAAAAATCGTTTTATAGTTTCAAGGTCATGAACCAGCCTGGCTATTATCGAAGAGAAGGAAGCCGTTCTGATTATGATTGAGGTAGTAGTATTCCAACACCCGTTAGGGCATATAATGGGGGGCATCACTTGTTCCCCTATATTATAAACCGGAGGTACTCCTACAGTACTGTATCGGACTGGGCTATAAAAAGCCATAATAATAGCTTGATACTGTAAACGGGGGAATATTATATGTATTTGGTAATAATATTGATAACACTTGGCAAAAAAACCATTATTACTGATATTTTTCAGCAGGCTCGTTTGCCACTAGATCAGTATATTGTTCAATGCTGTAAGTGATGGACAAGACTGTTAGTCAGGTGTGTTTTATTGGTGTGAGTTTGTGGTGTATTATATTATTGTTCATAGAGTAGTTGTTAATTATGTATTGGGACTTAGTATTTGGTTGTAAGTGTGTTTGTCGTTTATCTTGTGGGCCATTTTTGTGGTGTTTGTACATCTGGTAATTTTCTGTCGTATTCATTTTGTTGCTTTTTTTTTGACGAATGTAGAACTTTTAGGTTATTGTATATATTGGTGTATGAGTGTAGTGTGTATGGCGAGGTATGATTTTTATTGTCTGTTTTATGTCTATTATGAGTTCCTTGTATCGTTTTGTGAAGTTTCTCCTTGTTTGACGTAGATATGTCATCCCGTCACATCGTCTTGTAAGAAGGACAAGGAAAGGTGGATAGAATGGCGTCGGAGTTAAGAAATCTTCATATCCCTCACTTCTATTAAAGCGACTCTATTTAGGTAATAAAACGAATGATAATTTGCCTTTCCAATACAACTTGTCCTAATGTGTGTACTCTGTCCAGGCGGAACGTCCAGCAATGGCCTACTAAATGGCGTACATAACAATTCTGTCATTGATCGTACGAGTACATTCTTGGCACTTAATCAAAGTAAACTAGGCTGGCCCGCTTTGTGTGTTGATAGAGCTGTATTGTTTTTGAAATATGTCAAAATAACGACAGCGCCGTCAGGATTTGCCCTACATAAATTTGGGCGTGTACGAATTTTACGTAGCTTTGGATTTTACAAGAATGGGGAGTGAGTTATCAACTTTTCAAAGTTTATTTTTTTTATAAGGTTCGTCTAAAACAAATAGAGTCTAAACCATAACTTATTTCATAATTTATATTTAGCTTTAAGTTAATAAGGTGAGTTAGTATGTTGAAGTTTTAAGGTAGTAAGAATATATATAGTAATGTTTTAAGGTAGGAAGGTTATGTATGTTGAGGTTTTAAGGTAGTACGTTTATGTATGGTGAGGTTTTTAAGGTAGGAAGGTTGTGTATGTTGAAGTTTTATGGTAGTAAGTATAGGTATGGTGAGGTTTGAAGGTAGTAAGTTATGTAAGGTGAGGTTTTAATGTAGTAAGGTTATGTATGTTGAAGTTTTATGGTAGAAGGTTATGTATTGTGAGGTGTTAAGATAGTTAGGTTATCTATAGTGAAGTTTCAAGGTAGTAAGTTTATATATGGTGAGATTTTATGGTAGTAAGGTATGTTATGGTGAGGTTTTAAGGGAGTAAGTATGTAAGGTGAGGTTTGAAGGTAGTAAGTTTAATTTTCTGAATATATTTCTTACAGGAGGGTTAGAGAGATGGGGAGTAGATACGTAGTGCAGAATATTTAAGTAACAGACGTGTTTTATAATAATTAAGAGAATAAGGTAGATTTTTACTTTTGAAGTGAAATTGGCCGCAGCCGCTTCTGAAATTTTGAGAAGAACAAAAGCATTCAGTTCGCGTTATAACACGTTTTACAAAGACGAATGTTGCTGAATACTTCCGAAAGCAAAACTCTGCACTTATAATGAACTGTCACAGCTAAAACAAGTTTCCTTTTTCACAAATGATGAGAAAATTTGCTAAAATCATGATCACTATTCATTCCGTCCTTCCCCGAATCGTTACGAATGCAGCAAGTGTTCCCAGTCCAGGCCGCTTGCATGTTGTATGATAGTTAATGAACCCATTAGTTAAGCAGTCATACGCCAATTAACATTCCCCTTCGAGGAACTACACTTCGCTGGGCGTAGACTCCGCCACTTCTCCAACGATTCCTCCCGCTATTCTACACGCTCGTTTTGATTACTTATGTCTGAACCATTTTGTAGGAGACATAACTAAAGGCCTACCAACCTTGAAAACAGAAACTGCTTAAGGTACAGTACTTGAGGTAAAATAATAATAATAAGTTGGATATTTTCCTGCATATGTAGCAATAAAATGTTTATCTCCTTCCTCCATTGTTTTAATTAATTTTCATATCTAAACTATTTTTTACAACTAGAATGTAGATAATGTTTTAAATAGTTTTTATAAAATTATAATCCAAAATACAATTGTGAAAAAGAGGGGAAAATGACATAAGGCAAGTACATTTTTAATCTTAAAATTTGCAAACCTCATAAACTGGTGTGAAACTAGTCGTGTTTAAATAAAATTTGACTACTGAATGAGCTATGTATAAAAAATATGTAAATTAAAACAATTCTTGTATTTGAAATATTTTTATTCTTCAACTATATTACACGAAAACGTATCATCTTATTTTATAAATTATATAGTGTATATTATAAATACACATATTATATATATATATATATATATATATATACACACACATATAGTCGATTTAAAAGAAAATTACATGAAAAATATATAGACCTATGCGCGAACGCACGCACGCACAAAGCACGCGCGTGCGCACGCGCGTGCGCGCGCGCGCACACACACACACACACACACAAACGCATTTATACAAACATTTCATTACAACAATATTTATTAAACTTTATAATCAAAGCATTTCATCAGTGTGACATATTGGTATTTTCAAGGGCTTAGTACACTGTAATCAGCTAGAACAACACTTTAGTTGAGTTGATGACGACGTACAAATCTCTTGAATAAAGTACATTGATGAAGACCTTCGAACAAATTGTTTTACAAATATTTTTGTTAATTACATGTATGCACATATATGTAATTAGATATTTACCAATAATAACGACATATACAAACATGTGCATATGTTTTGTCTCTCCTGGCTCTAACTTAATATCATATTCTCATTCTTCTGTATTTTAACGATTTATTCCTTCACACTTTGTGCCTTTGTACTCCATTATATACGGACTACGAGCCTTCATTGGTTGACTCCAGAAGCACACAAACGTAAGATCCAACAAAGGGAGTTACAAGTCAGATGTCAGTTACACAACGTGTCACATCGTCTGACTTCTTAGCTCTTGCACAGCATATTATATTTATTCATAGCTAATGTGACGAAGAATGGGAAACGGTTGCTAGCAAAGTGAAGGCAATCATGTTACCGTTCCGACGCGCCGGTGACACATGGGGATTCGCCACAGTTGGGATGTTGTCGTGTGTAGAACACTCGTACGTCGGCGGTTTGAACTGTCTCTATGTCGTCGAACGTTTAAAGATGACGAATGAAATCCGTCCGACGCTTTGGATTGAATAAAAGGCGTTCAGTTCACGTCACTAGATCATCTATCGTCAGATTATCGAAAACGAATTCTCATCAAAAAGTCCGGTATTAACGCACATACCTGTTTCGCCATTACCTAGAAGTTATTCGGAGGTTACATTTAAATCATTTTAAAATATAATTTTCTACATACGGTATGCAAAAAATCGCACATTTGATTAACTTGAATGATAACGATATTATTTCAAGTAACAGCTGTTTTCATTATTTGGAGGTTTTACGCAACAGCTGAGAGGTTATTTCGAGGTTATGTTTAAATATTTTTCAAATTAGGTTTCCTATGTATTCGGAATAATCGTATATTTGATTAACTTGAATGATACGATATTATTTCAAGTAACAGCTGTTTTCATTATTTGGAGGTTTTACGCAATATCTCAGAGGTTATTTCGAGGTTATGTTTAAATATTTTTCAAATTAGGTTTCCTATGTATTCGGAATAATCGTATATTTGATTAACTTGAATGATACGATATTATTTCAAGTAAAAGCTGTTTTCATTATTTTAAGGTTTCACGCAACAGCTCAGAGGTTATTTCGAGGTTATGTTTAAATATTTTTCAAATTAGGTTTCTTATATGTTCGGATAAATCATATATTTGATCAACTTGAATGACAACTGTATTATTTCACGAAACAGTTGTTTTTATTACATTCAAGTTATGTTAAAGTAAAATGGACCTTAAGTTCATATAGAAAAACTTCCAACTTTCGTTATAAAACAAGTTGTACAATTACAAACAATGATTTACACAAACACGGCGAAAACTGGTAGCTCAAACAAACATAAGGCTTCAAGTTACCAAGAGTTTTCTTTGCTCAGAGGGGTTTTGGAGGTTATGTTTGAACAATTTTCAAATTCAGTTTCTTATTTTTCCGGAAAGATAGCATGTTTGATTAAAATATGTGGTAACAACTTATTCTATTCTACAGGAATTCTTTTACTCTTATTTTACGTTATATTACTCCTAGTAATGTAACGTAATATAATGTTCTGATAAACATTATTAATGTAAAATGTTATGGCTAAATATTATTTATTAATTGTTAGAACTTACATCTATGAAAAATGTGTTCTTATAGTAAACATAACGGAGCTTTTATTATTAAAAGAATGATTGGTGTATGAGACTTATAAGTAGGGATGGGCCGATTCCGATTCTCGATTCCAGGAATCGTCGATTCTAGGTGGTATCGAGGAATCGTCGATACTCGATTCTTCATTCATTAAAGCATCGATTCCGATTCCTATTTGTTAACTATTAAAATATGCGTGTGGAGTAATTTATTACCAAACAAAATTTATTATATTTGTGTGGAAAAATAATTTACCAACTATGTCTTATTTATGTATTAGTTGATTTGAATGAATTAAATGATAAAAGTAAATGAAAATATTATTATTTATGAAGCAACAGCAATCAAGATCGTAACCATTTCTGGTCGTTTGACATCGCTCGTCTCTCTCTCTCTCTCTCTCTCTCTCTCTCTCTCTCTCTCTCTCTCACTAAATGTCAGAACAAAACACAAAAATGTACAGTAAAAACTCGATTAACCGTCACCGTCGGAACCGTGGCCATGATGGTTGAGCGAATAGACGGATAACAGAAACACTGTATTATTCCTCCGAAACTTAACCTTAATAAATTATATTATAGACAGATATCACTCTCATTGTTGAAGGTTTTGTGTAGCCTATTACATTAAAACAGAACTTTTAAAAGGTTTTGCCATATGACCAAGATGTTAACTAAATTAATTATTAGAGAACTAGCATGTAAGCTAATATAACTTGAAAGAATCGAGAATCGACTAAAGAATCGAGAATCGAAAGGAAAATTTTAGAATCGGAATCGAAAATTTTAGGAATCGGCCCATCCCTACTTATAAGTGTTTATTAATCCTTTTTCTTGCTATATAGGCCTAACCTATAACTTTATGCTCAGTTACAAAAATCGAATAAAGGAATAAATATAGAAGGTTTAGGTAATTAGGTATTGTTCAAAAAATAGAATGTTTCATTAATAAATATTTGTTGTGTGTGTGTGTGAGTGCGCGTGCACGTGTGAGTGTTATTGCTTATGCACGTGTAGTGTTTGTGTTACTGTAAAAATCCGTGTATTGGTAAATTTAAAATTTTCCATCTACCCACTAATAATAGTAAAGGTCGGAATGCGTCTGTGACCATCGTTCCTTTAGAAGGTCTATACCATCATCACACGGTAAATCTTGCTTTTCGCTTCAAAGGATGGATAAATGTTACCTAACGTCTGCCTAATACACGTGATCGTCGCTAGCAAGAAAAATAATTAAGGAATACCTATTGTTTTATCCCCAAAACCAACACTAACCAATCGTTATTGGTTAAACCAATAAATGGAAAATGCTCTTTTTATAATGTCCTTGCATTGACCAACTCGTGTTTGTAGACTGTAAGATTCAGTAGTTAACCTAAGTTTTACCAATGCGTGGGACTTTACAGAAGCATTTCTCCTACATCGATCACACAGTGCTTTGCTAATACACTAAGTATTTCCAACATTAGATCTACGCAGTAGGCCTAAAACCGGTGACAGGTAGACTGCACGGTCCGACGACTCGCACATGATATCGCTTTCCGCAGTCTGTATTTACTAAAGGTCATTCCCCTTCATTACAAATACATTTAAGTGTTGCATAATTTCCTGATAACTTTAGTAATTAAGAAGGCATTTGCTACAGTTTAATAAACTATTTCATTCGGTGTTGTCTTGAATGTTAAATAAGTTTAAATGTACCACATAACGTCGCGCTCATTGGCTGTTATTATAGGATTAGGTTCGGTTTATTCTCTATCAAATAGTTATTTGAACGTGCAAATTAAATACTATTTTTGCCTGTTTCCAAATTTGCATATATTTATATTGTCTTTTAGTTTGTTGAACCGAGGAGAGGTTAGACTTCTCGTGGTAGCAACAAGGATTAGGTTAAAGTACGTTGTTACTGAGTTGAACAACGTTGATTTTTAACAAACTCATCCAAATCGATTTTGTGAGATTTACAGAAATTTACTTGCCTAATATTCTCCGCTACACTAAACGTCTCTGGAGCTATGAGAATGTCGTTAGTATGTTTGTACAAGTGAAGTGAAGGCTGCAGTAATCGATCATTTAGCAATGACAATTTAGAAACCCCGACGGTAAATCTTTAAAAGTATGCAAAACAACCAAAACGACCAAACAGGATTTATTTTGAAGGTCGTTATTGTATAAGGATATGTGTACTGCACGACTTGCTCGAGGCGTGTCTGAACGGGATATTTAGGGACAGCGGTGAAATAGCTCATTTGTAACAAGGCAAACTGCGATCACAGGGACAGCGGTGAAATAGCTCATTTGTAACAAGGCAAACTGCGATCACAGGGACAGCGGTGAAATAGCTCATTTGTAACAAGGCAAACTGCGATCACAGGGACAGCGCTGAAATAGCTCATTTGTAACAAGACAAACTGCGATCAAAGGGACAGCGCTGAAATAGCTCATTTGTAACAAGGCAAACTGCGATCAAAGGGACAGCGCTGAAATAGCTCATTTGTAACAAGACAAACTGCGATCAAAGGGACAGCGCTGAAATAGCTCATTTGTAACAAGGCAAACTGCGATCACAGGGACAGCGCTGAAATAGCTCATTTGTAACAAGGCAAACTGCGATCAAAGGGACAGCGCTGAAATAGCTCATTTGTAACAAGGCAAACTGCGATCAAAGGGACAGCGCTGAAATAGCTCATTTGTAACAAGACAAACTGCGATCACAGGGACAGCGCTGAAATAGCTCATTTGTAACAAGACAAACTGCGATCAAAGGACAGCGCTGAAATAGCTCATTTGTAACAAGGCAAACTGCGATCAAAGGGACAGCGCTGAAATAGCTCATTTGTAACAAGGCAAACTGCGATCAAAGGGACAGCGCTGAAATAGCTCATTTGTAACAAGGCAAACTGCGATCAAAGGGACAGCGCTGAAATAGCTCATTTGTAACAAGGCAAACTGCGATCAAAGGGACAGCGCTGAAATAGCTCATTTGTAACAAGGCAAACTGCGATCAAAGACAGCGCTGAAATAGCTCATTTGTAACAAGGCAAACTGCGATCAAAGGGACAGCGCTGAAATAGCTCATTTGTAACAAGACAAACTGCGATCACAGGGACAGCGCTGAAATAGCTCATTTGTAACAAGGCAAATTGCGATCAAAGGGACAGCGCTGAAATAGCTCATTTGTAACAAGGCAAACTGCGATCAAAGGGACAGCGCTGAAATAGCTCATTTGTAACAAGGCAAACTGCGATCAAAGGGACAGCGCTGAAATAGCTCATTTGTAACAAGGCAAACTGCGATCAAAGGGACAGCGCTGAAATAGCTCATTTGTAACAAGGCAAACTGCGATCAAAGGGACAGCGCTGAAATAGCTCATTTGTAACAAGGCAAACTGCGATCAAAGGGACAGCGCTGAAATAGCTCATTTGTAACAAGACAAACTGCGATCACAGGGACAGTGCTGAAATAGCTCATTTGTAACAAGGCAAACTGCGATCAAAGGGACAGCGCTGAAATAGCTCATTTGTAACAAGGCAAACTGCGATCACAGGGACAGCGCTGAAATAGCTCATTTGTAACAAGGCAAACTGCGATCAAAGGGACAGCGCTGAAATAGCTCATTTGTAACAAGGCAAACTGCGATCAAAGGGACAGCGCTGAAATAGCTCATTTGTAACAAGGCAAACTGCGATCAAAGGGACAGCGCTGAAATAGCTCATTTGTAACAAGACAAACTGCGATCACAGGGACAGCGCTGAAATAGCTCATTTGTAACAAGGCAAACTGCGATCACAGGGACAGCGCTGAAATAGCTCATTTGTAACAAGGCAAACTGCGATCAAAGGGACAGCGCTGAAATAGCTCATTTGTAACAAGACAAACTGCGATCACAGGGACAGCGCTGAAATAGCTCATTTGTAACAAGGCAAACTGCGATCAAAGGGACAGCGCTGAAATAGCTCATTTGTAACAAGGCAAACTGCGATCAAAGGGACAGCGCTGAAATAGCTCATTTGTAACAAGGCAAACTGCGATCACAGGGACAGCGCTGAAATAGCTCATTTGTAACAAGGCAAACTGCGATCAAAGGGACAGCGCTGAAATAGCTCATTTGTAACAAGGCAAACTGCGATCACAGGGACAGCGCTGAAATAGCTCATTTGTAACAAGACAAACTGCGATCACAGGGACAGTGCTGAAATAGCTCATTTGTAACAAGACAAACTGCGATCAAAGGGACAGCGCTGAAATAGCTCATTTGTAACAAGGCAAACTGCAATCACAGGGACAGCGCTGAAATAGCTCATTTGTAACAAGGCAAACTGCGATCACAGGGACAGCGCTGAAATAGCTCATTTGTAACAAGACAAACTGCGATCAAAGGGACAGCGCTGAAATAGCTCATTTGTAACAAGACAAACTGCGATCAAAGGGACAGCGCTGAAATAGCTCATTTGTAACAAGGCAAACTGCAATCACAGGGACAGCGCTGAAATAGCTCATTTGTAACAAGACAAACTGCGATCACAGGGACAGTGCTGAAATAGCTCATTTGTAACAAGACAAACTGCGATCAAAGGGACAGCGCTGAAATAGCTCATTTGTAACAAGGCAAACTGCAATCACAGGGACAGCGCTGAAATAGCTCATTTGTAACAAGGCAAACTGCGATCACAGGGACAGCGCTGAAATAGCTCATTTGTAACAAGGCAAACTGCGATCAAAGGGACAGCGCTGAAATAGCTCATTTGTAACAAGACAAACTGCGATCACAGGGACAGCGCTGAAATAGCTCATTTGTAACAAGACAAACTGCGATCACAGGGACAGCGCTGAAATAGCTCATTTGTAACAAGGCAAACTGCAATCACAGGGACAGCGGTGAAATAGCTCATTTGTAACAAGACAAACTGCGATCACAGGGACAGCGCTGAAATAGCTCATTTGTAACAAGACAAACTGCGATCACAGGGACAGTGCTGAAATAGCTCATTTGTAACAAGGCAAACTGCGATCAAAGGGACAGCGCTGAAATAGCTCATTTGTAACAAGGCAAACTGCAATCACAGGGACAGCGCTGAAATAGCTCATTTGTAACAAGGCAAACTGCGATCACAAGGAGCTTACACGGAATTGTTTGCTACGTCACGTTTAAAACAAAGACTGGCTTACTTTTCTCGATCACAGATCAACTTCGTAAAAAAGTTGTAAATTATAAGCCTCTACCACAATTCTATCCATTCACAATTTTTGTATCCCAGAAGCTACAATGTTCCTACCACAATCTCATCCGTTCACACTCTTTCTTGTATCCCAGAAGCTATACTATCCTTACCACAATCCTATCCATTCGCAATTCTTGTATCCCAGAAGCTACAATGTCCCTACCACAGTTTCATCCATTCACACTATTTCTTGTATCCCAGGAGCTATAATGTCGCTATACAATGTCCCTACCACAATCTCATCCATTCACACCCTTTCTTGTATCCCATAAGCTGCAATATCCCTACCACAAGCTCATCCGTTCATACTCTTTCTTGTGTTCCAGAAGCTACACGATCCTTACCATAATCCTATCCATTCACAATTCTTGTATCCCAGAAGCTAAAATGTCCCTACCACAATTTCATTCATTCACACTATTTCTTGTATCCCAGGAGCTATAATGTCCCTACCACAATCTCATCCATTCACACCCTTTCTTGTATTCCAAAAGCTGCAATGTCCCTACCACAAGCTTATCCATTTACAAACCTTTCCTGAATCCCAGACGCTAAAATGTCCCTACCACAATCCTTTCCGTTTAAAATCTTTTTTTGCATTCCAGCAGCTATAACGTCCCTACCATGATATTATTCATTCACAACCCTTTCTTGTATCCCAGAAGCTATAACGTCCCTACCACAATTATCTATTTACAATGCTTTTTTGTATCCCAGACGCTACAATGTCCCTACACAATCATATCCAACCACAATAATTTCTTATATTCCAGACATTATAATATCTCTACTACAATCCTATCTATTCACACTCCTTTATTGTATTTCAGAACCTACAATGTCCCTACTACAATAATATCCATTCACAATCCTTTCATGTATCCCAGAAGCTATAATGTCACTACCACAATCCTATCTAATCATAATCTTTCTTGTTTCTGAGAAGCTTTAATGTTCCTACCACAATCCTATCCGTTACAATATTATCCATACGCAATCCTTACTTGTGTCCCAAAAGATATAATGTCCCTACCACAATCCTATCCATTTACAACTCCTTGTATCCCGGCAGCTCTAAGGTCCCTACCACAATATTATCCATTTACAATCCTTTCTTGTGTCCCAGAAGCTATAATGTCCCTACTACAATCCTATCCATTTACAACTCCTTGTGTCCCAGAAGCCATAATGTCCCTACTACAATCCTATCCAGTGACTATACTTTCCTTGTCCTTCACAGGTACTACTTAAATGCCCAAAGTGACCAGTAATCTTAAATACCAGTACTTATATATACATATATATATATATATATATATATATATATATATATATATAACTAAATAGAATATAGGTCTCTTAGAAATATAAAGATACTGAAAAAACAGACACGAATTTGTCTTCATAACTTAGGTAGAAAACCGTGTCTCTGGGTCTCAGGTTACGGGTTAAAATGAATCCACAAAACACCGCTGGATCTCCCGTTTTGTCGTCATCACTCTTCTCCCAACAGACTTTCCAGAACGGTTGTATTACGAGCATTTCCAGTTGCTATATCTCAACAAGTCTTGGTCAATTCCTTCTATTAGTTCACGCTCTCCTTATATATATCATGTTCAATTTTTCAATCGTTAACAAACAAATTTTAATTCATCCACTCAAACACATACATTTTTTTTAAACTTGTAGGGGATGACACTTGATGTTAATACACTTTTTTTTCGAATATTAATTAACTTTGTTTTATATGGGAGAAATATTTTCACAAAATGGCAAAGTATGCAATATAGCTATTTCGTCCCATTTAAGCAATAACATATGATTTCATAAAACAGCTGATGGGTTATGTGCAGCTGTTTAACGCATGGGTTGTTACTTTATTTATATTAATTGTAATGGTTTAATAAAAAATAACTTAAATAAAAATTTTCCTTTGTTGACCCAAGTAGGAATTGACTTTAAAAACATGTTTATTTACATTCCTTGTTTTTATTAATATTTAATATTACGAAAACAGACTTCAAGGCCGTCAGTATTAGGTGATCTAATATTAACACACTTCGGTTACTAAAAGTTAGTTATTTTATTCCAATTATTGTAGTTTAATTACCTTTCAAAGTAAACAGCGAGATAAGATTCTTCTCATTATTAGGTACTAAGCTCTTGACAGACAATATTCTAAAAGAAATTTTTACTTTCGTAATAAGTATTAAATAACATGAATCAATAGTTTAAGGTAATTAAAGGATTGAAACACTTTACATTCCTAATAACTGTTTGTGGTTTGTCTGAATAAAAATTATTACATTACATTTCTATCTTTAAATTGAGCAACCAGTAACACCTGTCTTACCTTAATAAATATAGGCCGACACATTCCTCAAATTAAGATTCAGTTTAGTGGATGAGTTGATGGGGCACTCGCGCTCATATTCGACCAGAACTCAGTTTTCTACAAAAGTTTATGTTTCCAAAAGTATATACAATTATTGATTTTCCTCGAAAAACTCCCCTAATGCGAAGATCACATCCCCTTGTTATACTAACTAGATCCAACCAGAGATGCTTTGCGTTAACTCTGCAAAAACCACCCCAATGAGATTCCCATACACATTATACCAGCGCTTGATTTCGGGGTCCTTTTAAAGATTCCCCAACGTCCCTACTTCTATTCTGGTCACGTGACTTATGATGTTTAACAAAATTGTCATGATTAGAGAACAACATATTTTATTACCTAGTTCTCCTTCTCGATTTATTCTCAATGTTCATTCGTATAAGTCATTTTTTATACTTAAATATTCTAGACGTTTTCAAGAATAAGGAACACATCCCCCTCAAAAAAACTATTCGTAATTCTAGATTGGCCTTTTTATTTCGGTTCTGTGGAGAGTTTATTTGACCAAGACAATTACCTAATTTTGGAAACCATTGCATTTTTGCAATACAATTTTCACTGAATTTTAACGTTGTCCTGTTGGTAACCTTGAGTTCTTAATATGTTTGGCCTTGCGTCGGTGGGAACGCCTGCAACAATGAATGCAATATCGACCGCTTTGATAGAATGCATACAGATTCGCCTACCATTTGCATACCGTATCGTGTTGGGTACGCCGTTGTCTCCCATTGCAGTCATCTTACATCACCTCACCTCTTCCACAGATCTTCCATCAGGCTATCACAGCTGGTTTATAGGTTTTGTACTAATATATAAACAAATAAAACCAGTTTGGGGACGAGGCATTTATTCCTTACTAAACACACGAGAACTCTAGGGATTATTATTATGTTTTACACTTACGGTGAGGCTGGTTATTGCTAGACACGGACATTTAAAACCGATTACACATCTATGAGTTTACTTTCTCAGTTCTACTCTTATTGGAGTTTTTATTTTTTTGGAGTTACAAAGGACATGTTAGTCTCCACTTACGACCGTTAGCTCGCTTCTTTTATCTTCACCAAGTTTCCATAGTTCACAGTATGTCTGAAAAAAACTTCGTACTATAAATGTTTACAAATAATTTTTTTTCTAATCTGCTTTATAATTAATTACTTCCAGTGGCCGTATTACATCGCACATTTTTACTTGTGACTGGCTGAGGTGGCCACAACAGCTTGATCAAATTAAAACATAAATAACTTCTTTCTTCACTTATAAACATGTTTATTCGAAAAAAAACTATTTGTGGAAAGGCAAGCGTAAGGATTTACTTTCAAATACTGTTTATAAATCACTTTTGTAGCTTTTTTTATAGTATTGAGGCATAAGCCTGTATGATTTTATCGCCTATGGAGATAGGAAGGACTCATGTCTTCAAACGTATGATTAAAGATAGCTCGTCTGTCATACGTTTAAACGGAAATAAGACACATTTAAACGTAATAGTCTATCCAGAATGTAAAATGCGTTTCCCAGATTCCTGGAGGTACATAATGCTAATGTATCGTATAAAAATCTTTATATTTTAGTCCTCGTCTGGACAAAGCCCGGGGCCACCCTCAGTAAACCATCGAGAGGGTGGCTGTTGCAGGACGTTTGTTAGAACCAGAGGCCGTGGATTCCAGAGCACGGGGTATATTTCTTGCTTAGGGGTGATTGATCCAGTGACTTCAACGGGTCGGTGATTTTAGTGACAGCGCCAGGCTTGGATCAGTGACTTTTACCGGTGACTCTAGTACCGGTGACAAGGAATACTTCACCACCTCTGTATGTGTCAATAACAGGCAGGCATACCACACTGGTGAAATGACTACACACCTCGCTTTTTTCATTTTTGGAAGAGTCACTGTATTTAAAAATAAACTCCTTCGAAATTAAGAAGAAACTATCGACTGCGAAATTACGTCTACTGTATACAACACTGCCACTGTCGTGATACCTGACACAAATCGCCCACTCAGACTCGACGTAAATGGCTAGAACCAGTGACGGCGACAAATCAACCAATGACATCAGTGATAAAATATCAGTAACTTATCCAGTGATTTATCCTGGAAGTCAACGTCTAAGAAGATGGAATTCAGAAGACATTTCACTAGAAGTGATGAAAAAATTTAAAAAAAAAACTTGTGACCATATTTTAAGTCTGATAAAACAAGAATTTCTTTTTCTTAATTTCTTGTAATAGGCAAATTAATTGGAAATTAACAATACACGACCAAACGAAAAGCCTTTTTCGAGAGAAGATGTTTTCTTGAGTTCTTCGAGTCTAATAAGAAATCTTAAAGGCATTAACTAAAATTATACACACTGCAAGGTATGAGTAGCTAACACGCTTAGAGTGTTACACCATTTTAGTATCAACCTAGGAATTAATACAACAGAAACTGTATCACAATTGTTTCACAAGACCGAATAACGATTTAACAAGTGATTGTGTCACCAGATAAAGGTCGCCAAGAAAAGAAGTTTGTACACAAATCCGACGACCTTGAAACAATGAGTTCACGCCATGCATGATTCACTGTAAACGTTTTATTGTTGGAACCAGAAACCCGACTCCTGTTTGGCAATCCTGGAATATTGCAAGCTTAGTCATTGTTCTGTGAACGCGTAACTTGCAACCTTGACCGAGTCAGAAAAATTATATGTTTATTTATTTTTTTGTAAATAAATTGCAAGTGGTCATATTCAAGGAGAAAATTAGAAGACAATGAAGGTGGCCAAGTACAGCCTATGGACAAATTAGCAACGTAATAAAGGACAAACTAAGAAGGCTGCAGAATAGATCCAAAGGGCGAATAGGAAGGTAAACTCAGGGAACCAATGGGAACATGGGATCAGCAGTGTACGTGGGACGCTACAAATCCCCTGGGAGCGGGTAGACCCCACTCTTTACCCCGCTGTTTACTTCAACTAAGTTACCTCGCCCTCGGTATGACACGTATGATGGGGGGGGGGGGGTCGATCCAGTTACTTTAACGGATCGGTGATTTTAGTGACAGCTCCAGGCTTCGATCAGTGACTTTTACCAGTGACTTTAGTACCTGTGACAAGGGATACTTCACCACATCTGTATGTGCCAATAACAGGCAGGCATACCACACTGGTGAAATGACTATAAACCTCGCTTTTTTCATTTTTGGAAGGGCCATTGTATTTAAAAATAAACTCCTACGAAATTAAGAAGAAACTATCGATTGCGAAATTACGTCTACTGTACACAACACTGCCACTGTCGTGATACCTGACACAAATTGCCCACTCAGACACGACGTAAATGGCTAGAACCAGTGACAGCAGCAAATCAACCAATAACAGCAGTGATAAAATATCAGTAACTTATCCGTCAGCTTCGGTGACATTTTGATCAATCACAACAGAGATAACGCCTTTTCCCTTTCAGTCAACGACACTGCCCGATGATCGGCGCCGTGAACCGAGCGGTAAGAGCAGAGCCAATGACAGCGACAAATCAACCAATGACAGCCGCGGTAAAATATTAGTAAGGTTTCATCCAGCGACAGCTACGCTTTGACCAATTATAAGAGACAACTTCCGATCGATCCATTGTCACTGGAACTTTCATTTGCCATAGTTTTTCACTGGTACCACCAGCGACAAACCAATATCAGTTACAAGTCACCGTGACAGAAAATATCGACCATCCCTAATAACACACTTTTCCCTATCCCCAGCACCAGGAGGAACAACAAGTCTTCACTCCTACATAACTCTATCAACTCCTTGACTCCTTTTTCTGAAAGAATGGTAACGACTAGAATTATACACCCATAGAGAGTAGGTACGTGTAGGCCTACGTACACATGTGATGCAACGATCCCTCATCTTTTACCAGGGATTTAAAAAACCCATAATGAGGATACTATGTACCCCTACCTTAATTCAACATTGTGCCTAGTTTCAGCTCAATCCCGCGAGTGAAACTGTATTACATCTACAATGCTTTCCTTTTTAAAATAGGGTGGATTAGGGCGTGTAATTGTATATAAAACAATTTTAAATCCATATCTTCATTGGACATAGTTCTCGCGCTAGGAAATCCATGCTTTCTCGAAATCAAACAGCGTGAATTTCACCTTGAAATTGACGCGGATATTTTGTCACTACAGGAGTCCATTTTTGTTCTCGTTTTGTGTGTTTATGTCTTCAATTTATTACTCAGCGTATTGGTTTTTTGTGCTGTGCGCTCAATTCTAACCTTGAAATCCACTTTGAAGCGTTCATTTTCTATATAGTTGTGAAACCAGATACTACAAAAAACTGTTGTACTGTGCATTATCTCTTAATTGTTTAATAGTGTTTGCTTTAGGCATTTGTAGTTGTTTATACATAAATTGATTGCGCGCTCATTTCTAGTCCAGGCATTAAAAGTAGATTATGAAATTAAAATATGCTAAGTAGAAAGCTGTTTATGAAGGATAATTACAGTCGATTTAATTTTTACAAATATTTTCCACCACGATTATTGAAGTTTTAAATTTAGTATTGAAGTGCAATTTTATAAAGAAATGTATCCTAATTTAATGTTTTGAAAGAAATGTCTCTCACTTTATCAACTACCGAAGCAAAAACGAGTCGAAATTCTTGTATTGTGGTCTTGTGGAATTATATGAATGAATTTGGGATTGATAATTGTGTTAAAACAATGAGCGAGGGATGGCACATTTTGAAGCTTGTCGGGCTGAAACGAAAATAAACTGGCGGGGATTTGTGTGAGATGAATCTGTGTGCTAAAGGATGCAATGTAAGAATATGTTAACAGATGAACGCGAACGATTAGAGTAGAACATAGTGAGATCAAGAGGAAAGTAGCTGTGAGATTGTTTGTTTGAATTTGAAAGTTCTATCCGTGGGCAGGAAGCTGTAAATGAATTAACGTTGATTTCCATAAAACAAATTAAGTAAATTAAGTAAAGTACCTTGGGACGACTCTAGTTGTTATTTCTATCCCTTAGAACTTTATGTGATCATCGGTTCAGGGCTCATGCCACATCTGTTCTACTGTTCTCCTCATACCACAACTAATATTCTTACAACGCGTTTTCCTTTGAACTTTAGCGATCAAATTTCAACTTAATCTCACCAAAGGTTTCCGCCTCGGATATTCATTTTAAGTATAATGTCCACAAAGGGTGCAAATACAGACCTAAGTCTTTCTTTGAAGTTTACTTAAGACTATAATGTTTTAAAACCCCCAGCCTTTGAATAACCGGATTTCAGTTGATTTCTTTTAGTTCTAATTTTTTTACAATCAGCTTTAAACACTGTTCTCGGCTCTAGATACGGCTTTTCGCTGACTCTCCCAGCAATGGGCAACCACTCGAAGGCTTACGAGATCTTCCTTTGTGTTTGTGTATCAAGAAATCCTCTCTAAAAGAGAGGGCGCGTTTATGAGCCAATCAGTGGTGAGCATTTATTTAGACCCTCTGATTACCGCACTTTACAAGACAACGGCCATTGTTTGTCACACAATCTTTACCCGTGCAACTCACGTAAGCCATAATTAGCAGTTGCTAACATTACAGATATACATATTTATCGTATGAGATAAGATATTCACTTTCTCCCATAAGTTATTATTCCGGGAGAAAGTCTTCAAGATAAGATAGTACCCGGAAAATGTTATAAAGGAGTGCCGGCTTTTGCATAATCCGAAAACGTCGTTACCGATTTTAATTTTTACTATCAAATTAACATCACGGAAAAAAAGTTTAAGCGAATGGAGCCTGACCGAGCTGCCACATTCAATGCATATAATACAGACTTAAAAATTTACATGAGTTAAGTTGGTTGATAACTATGAAATAAATTTATTTTTCAACAAAACTTGTCTAAATTTACTAAAGCAACCTCTTACTAAAAATTTCGTTTTTACTAAAACTTTTTTTCCTACGGCACAAAAATCTCCTAAGTAAAAAATCCTTGATTCTTTAAGAGTCTTCAATTCCTCTAAATATGTTTCCACTAAATATGCTAATTAACATAGTTACATATTTTGTACTCTTTTAACTGGTGTTTTAATCTACAAACTCAATTATTTCTACATCTATGTATTATAATAAAGTATTGAAATTAATAGGGTTATTTTTACAGTTTTTATGGATAAAAGGTTTAACTTTAAAGGTGTAAATGGATCTCACGTTTAGTGAAAGTGCAAGAGAACCGATTCTATTTCAGGTATGATTCTCTGCGTTGCAAAATCACATTGCATCTGCCTATAAAGATAAACTTTATATGTAATAAGAATGAAGGGAAATTTCTTGTATAAGGTGTGATTATAATCTGCCGGGAACTGATTAAGTGAATTTGTTTTCGCACGACTAGCAGGCCGTTTACTTTACTCCAGTTGATGTAAGCAACTGAGAGCTTCGGTGTCGTGACGTAACGAGCCAATAAAGTCACGTCTTATTGGAACAGCGCCCAATCAGCGCCCACCGTGTTGCTTAAAGCGTTATACAACAGCTTTGGTTTTATGCCTGTTCCTGCTTGTCAGAGGCTCAATGGCTAATTAAAAAACACTTTACACTGGGTAGTTACGTAAAGCAAACGTCTAATACGATCTTTGGACTGGCGATTCGTGGCAGCGATAGTGCTCAACGAAAGCAACCCTGCTGGGCTGCAAGTACTTGTCAGTTTAATTCTATTGAAAAAAAATAAATGGATTCAGTCTTATTTTTCGTTTAAGAGCTGCATTTTTAGTTTTTTTTCTAATCAAAAGCTTTCAAAAATGTAAATAACGAAACTACATCACCAATCGATACATAAGAAACATGATTAACCTAATCTAACCCAGCGTCACCTAACCTAACCTAAACTGACGAGGAATGTTTGGTGTTTTACCTTGACCAAGAAAATATTTTAAACACATTTTGGTAAAACAAACTGCAACAGCCTGTCAGTGACGTCATAATAAGAGATTCGTGCGCTGACAAAAGGTAGGAAAGGTTTAACGGTAAACATATTTTGTAACCCCAACAGAGTGTAGCTCAAATCAAGGTATACTATCCTGTATACTTGATATAATGATCCCCTACATTATCTTCCTGCGGTTGTATAAAATCCTGTCTTTATTTACAATTTCTCGCAACCAATAATAGTTGTAGGTACAGACTTATTGCCGTAAAAAACAAGTAATATGAACAAAACAGTTTTTCAAAGTAAACTCCCAACTAGACCAACAAAGGAAAATTTTATTTGAGTTACTTTTTATTAAATAATTAAAATTAATATAAATAAAGTAACATGACCTATGCGTTAAAACAGCTGTTCTACCAAATAACATATAACATAAAATCAGCTGTTCTCTGAAATCATATATTATCACTTATTTTAAGCTATAAAGAAGACAAAATAACTATATTGCATAACTTGGCCCCTTCGTGAAATGTTTTTCTCCCATATAAAACGAAAATTAATTTATTATTATATTTAATTCATGAATTAATATTTGAAACGATTGAATATTTGAACAAGTTATATATATATAAAATTTAGGAGAGAAAAAGAAAAGCATGAAATGTTAGGACCTATCTTTAGGTAACAGATCCCTCAACAAGTAATCAATAGATATCCGTCTGTGATTGTTTCCTACCTTAATTAAATTTACCATATTTCCTCTCTACAACTAAACGGGCATATTGTATTTCTAAGACCTCGATAGAGCGAATAGGTTCACTAAGAGTGAGGGTTTGTACCCTTGAATAATGGTTTTCCCTAATCTCGTACACCTGGATTGTTTCACTTCGTCAGATTTCATAACAACCCTGTTACCCGGAAATACAACGTCATTTTACTTTATCAAGGAGGCTCAAACTTTCTTCTAAGAAGGGCAAACTTTTCAAGTTATGAAAAGAACAATTTGACGGTCAAGCACTATATAGCCTACATTTGTTATTTATTTGTTTATTTTGTCGAAAAACTAAATAGTTATCGTTGCATTACGTCTACCCTTTACCACCTACCATTTCTCTGATCATGGTTCTATAAACAATAATTATTTTTAAATACATGATAAACTGAATTAATATCGATTCAGAGGTATTTATTATAATAGTGCAACGTTTCGGCAACTAGTACGTTGCCCTTGTCAAGCAAGAAAACGGTATCACATTGCTTAAAATAAATATTTTTTAACTCGTTATTTAACCGGGTAATTATTTATTTAATACTTATTTCGAGTGGTCAAATAAACAAAAATAATTAGGCCTATTGTTGCTTTTGGTAATAGATATAACAATAAAATATGGAGTGGATATAACAAGAAAATATCTATGCCTGTCTGTGTTGACAATATTAATGGATATTAATATATAAAATAACTTCAAATGTGTGATATTATTTGCCCTTTTTCTCTCTAACTTTAAAGAGTGTCAGATACTTGGTCGGACCTTTGCTGCACTAGGCTAAGCAGCGCAGAGGGCAAAGAACACCCGTGTAAGCACAAATAAAATAACTCTGTTTATTCTACAGGTATCGCGACTGTATTCTGTGCAGTAGAAGAGGGACTCGTAAAATTTGCAGCTATTTGTTAACTGGGTAAATGCTTAGGATGGGAAACACTTACGACAGCCACTGTTTACACTAACATAGCGCGACGATGTTACACAGCTGTCCTGGCGTTGGAACATTCAGTGGCTCTCTAACGTCAGTATTTGTATGTCTTCACTGGCGTCACAATGATGCCTCCGTCTGAGCTAGATTTGACTGAGCAGAAGTCGCATGAACACATTTACGAACGCTGTATGAGGAAACGTTTTTTGAAATTGACCTGTTCCAGATTCGAGCGGTTTGCATATCGCGTGTCTTTAACAAATGAAGAAGCCTGTCTTTCTCAACCGTTTCATTACAAAAGATTGTTTTGAGCCACTGTCTACACTTGACGAATCCTCTGCCCCCACGAATCCGTCCTCAAATTGTCGGCATCAACAGCCAGGCGAAGTGTCACTCGGAACTTGGGGCTTGGCGACGTACACGTCATATGTAGGAGCCCTGGGACGAACGAGTCTCTAACCAGGCTATGTGGTTTCGCCCGGTTTCCTGTACATTCAGTAACTTTTCTAAAGGCTTTGATCCGGAAAGTGCAACAGGAATTGTATCCACTCAATAGGCCGTTCCTCACTCAGAATGCCTAAAATATTATAACATTTTGTATTAAACTCATTACTAAATTTCTTTCTCTTCAATACAATAGAACAGTGGTTCCCAACCTTTTACATTTCACGTACCTGTAAAAATGTTTTTCCAATGAGAAGTACCTCCTATTCCTCGACGTGAATGGTGGAATTACTATTAGTTATCAGATTTACTAATATCCATTCATAATTTTTTAAAGTAAGATCTGGTTTTAATTTTTACTTGTACAAAGTAAACACAACTAAAATCAAAACGACTAAGGTCATTTATAATAGGTCAGGCAACAATACTTATTTTAACTTGAATACATATTACTCAAACAACATCTGAAAGTAACAGAACGTTTTGTAATGTAAGTGGAAAAATACATTTCATGAAAGTTTGTGAATGTTAAACTTTTTTCTCCTGAGTGGGATCCTTGAGATTGGATGTTCGAGCTCTGCTTTTTAAAATCTTGCGATGAAAAGTAGAGCCATAAATTTGTAGTTGCATCAAAGTTATTTCTCTGTTTATTCTTAATGAAGGCATGAGATGAAAATGCTCTCACAACAAGCATTGAGCTTGTAAAAGGCAACAGACACTTCAGGACCTCATCACTGACTCTTTCGTATTCTTTCCTGATTCCGGCTCAGAACTCTCTAAGATTTGCGTACCATCCCAGAGGATCCTACGTACCACTGGGGTAGCATACCACTCCACAGGCTTCTACGTACCACTGGGGTAGCGTACCACACCACATACTTCTACGTACCACTAGGGTAACGTACCACACCACATACTTCTACGTACCACTGGGGTAACGTACCACACCACATACTTCTACGTATCACTAGGGTAACGTACCACACCACATACTTCTACGTACCACTAGGGTAACGTACCACACCACAGACTTCTACGTACCACTGGGGTAACGTACCACACCACATACTTCTACGTACCACTAGGGTAACGTACCACACCACATACTTCTACGTACCACTAGGGTAACGTACCACACCACATACTTCTACGTACCACTAGGGTAACGTACCACACCACATACTTCTACGTACCACTAGGGTAACGTACCACACCACATACTTCTACGTACCACTAGGGTAACGTACCACACCACAGACTTCTACGTACCACTAGGGTAACGTACCACACCACAGACTTCTACGTACCACTGGGGGTACGTGCACCACTTGTTGGGAACCGCTGCAATTGAACAAGAAAAATCACTACAATAATAAGTATTTAAATATTTAGTAGTAGATCTAATCGGCACTGGAAGTCTATACAACAAAAGAATATAAAAACTCTCTTAATATCTAGATTAAAGCAATCTTGCTTAGATCTTGGTCACCTGTTCATCGGAAGTCTAAGTTATCGCGAGCGATAAATCTAAGTGTGTCGCGAGATAAAACCCACGAGCCTCCGAAGAAAGTCGGCCGATCTACCTGGACATGAGCCTTTTGCACATGAAGATGTATGGAGTTTTACCAAAACGCGTATGTTGTTATAAAACAGCTGCCAAGTATTAGTTCCTTTGCTCAATGACTGTATCGAAATTTCAACACCAAATGTTTTATTTTGCTTTTAAAGTTACATTTTAATTTAGTTATTTTTGTAGTTACGGAAGTTTGAAAACCTATTACAAGCTAAATGACAGTTTTGGGGTGAAATCTTGTGTAGGCCGTACACAGTATTAGTGTTGACAGGTTTACACGAGTAACTATTCGTTTCATATAAGTTGCAAAAGATAAAATACAAATAAGTTATATTTTAAAATAGCAATTAATTATAGTTGTTGATGTTTTCTATGTTTTCTATTAGATCGCAATAAATTAAATGTTAACAGGAAGAACAATATGCACAATAAAGTGTGTGTGTGTGTGTGTGTGTGTGTGTGTGTGTGTGTGTGTGTGTGTGTGTGTGTGTGCGTGCGTGCGCGCGCCCGTGGGTAGGTGTTGAGAGCACTAGTTCCATACATTACCTCCTTACCGACCCCCATTCCACGTCGGATTAATATAACATACCATTAGCATACATACGTAGATAACGGGCTTAGTCCCTTCTCTGGTTACATGTAGGTCTTTTGGTTAACGCATGCACTTTCTAATGTCATTGAATAGAAGCTGTATAGACTGGTGGGTTAATTGTTCTCGAATGAAATCGGCTTCCACGAATTGATTATAAGATCACCCAACTTGCATATCTCATTATTAAATCTACTTCAGGCCTTTGAGAGGTTTTCCAAAATGTATTTATCTCCGCTTCGTGTAATACTTTGGTGCGATTTGTTCCTTTACTTGGAATAACGTTGCTAATAATTCCCTTAAGTTCATTTCTTGCAGCCACAAGGTTGTGTTCTGTTCTGAATTACTATCAGATTTGTCTCTCGTTAAATCTAACTCTCCTTTGGGTGTAGCGTCCTATTCGTCCTGTCCCTAAGCAAATAGTCGG
This sequence comes from Prosapia bicincta, assembly GCA_036971475.1. Taxonomy (NCBI): domain Eukaryota; kingdom Metazoa; phylum Arthropoda; class Insecta; order Hemiptera; family Cercopidae; genus Prosapia; species Prosapia bicincta. The sequence goes on from JBAIZL010000005.1 coordinate 55,481,457, forward strand.
GGGCTTTTATACTTTATTTAGAAAATATAATTTGTTCTCTAGGCTGATAATCCTCAGTTCTATTCTGACGTTAGAGTCTACATTTCGATTCGGTGCTTTAACACAAGTTATTTTGTCAAGTTTTTTTTAAGATTTGCAACCAAGACATTATTTTAATGTTTTGTTTTACTCACATTTAATTTTCAGCTATTTTTTCTTTATAATTACAATCTTCAAGTGTAAACTTCTCTTCACGACTTTTGAGATTGTTTAAAAATTATTCAGGTTTATAATCGTATTCATATTTTTCCGTTTATAAATCTCTTGACTCAACCTTTTCCTCCCAGAATCCAGGAGCGTAAATCGGACGATTCGTAAATCGTATATTTAACGACCCCGAGGGGGCAGGGAAGTGGAACCCCCATGGGGGGATTTTGAACATGTTTATCTCTAGAAATCATGTTTTTTCCTACTTTTGTATTTAAAATATTAGTTTTGACTTTTTGTGTTTGTGGAGTTGAATAAAATTGTTTTATAGGGTTATATTTTTCTGCTAAAACTAATTGGTTTGTGGCCACGTGCCCTCTGTTCACCCCCTGATTACGCCCCTCTCAGAATTTCACTAAATCCCTACATATCAGTGACGTAATCTTAGATGAAGTGAGAAAAAACCGGCAATTTTATTCGTATAACACTTGCATGTCAGAACCATTTTTGCATTTCCCCACAAATATTGATAAACTACATACGTTTGACACGTTTTCAAAAAAGTTAATGTAAAACCGATGGAAGAACTTGAATAAACCGACTAGAAAAAGCATTAAACACCTTCACTCAGATTGTATTTTCATGCTACTTAATATTCCCACTAAACATACATGCAATTAAAATTTCAAGTTTTTCTACGGGCCTAAATTTTTTCTCATTTAGCTAGAATCTGTCAAGTTTCTTTCTAAAAGCAGTTATAATTTCAAAATGTTGCTTTCTAACGTCAACAGATTTTTAGCAACAAAATTCTCAATAAAAATTTAAACGAAATAGTTTAAAATAAATCTGATTTAAAAACTACGTTTCGACTATTATTAAATTTGCATCTTCAAATTTACTCTAAACTTTTATAACGGTCAAATATAAGGCAAATCATATAGTTTATAAGTCGTGTATTTCAATAATATAGACGTCTTCAAAAACACGGTTCTCTGTGCGACTTAACAGACGTTCAAGGAAATTTAAATGTTTTGTAAGTCTGTAACAGTTAATTTTGGGTTTTCACAGAAGTTATCAAAGTTAGAGTTAAAGTTATGTGTTTGAAGTAGTATCACTGATGATGACGATTCAAGTCGTCTAAACGCGTATGAAATTAAAGTTTTATAATTGACAGTTGTGTATATTTATTTAGTTTATATTTAAAATGACAGTTAAATGAAAATTTACAAGTAAGTAGGAATTTTGTGTTTTCTAAACAAAATCTAGAGCGCACGTGTCATGAAAACCAAATTCTTCAACCGACATTTTCCAATTTACTGATGTATTTATTTCGTTTAAGAACTTGCCCATAACCCTTTAACGTCTTGCACTTGTTGATGATTTTTGTATCTTAATTCTTGTTCGGTTCATTTGTAATCAAGCAATAAAAACCCCAAATCATAAAACTTATATAAGTAACAAAACATTTAAATATATTTAGTAAACACAGCACTACCATAAGTTTATAGCAAAACTCGGTCCAGTTGTGACCTTCTGATGACGCCAGTTGTGTTAGCAAAATACAAAAGGATTTGTAAATGTTTTAATATCTAAACACGCTTTTAATTTTAAGTTAATTATACCTTAGCTAGTTAGAACAATTCCCATCGGTAAACATATTTAAAATTTAATTAAAATCTCAATTTTTTAAAATAGACTAGTTTCGGCTACGATGTCGCCTTCATCAGTGATTGGCTAATGACATCAGGGTTTTAATTGTTCAATTAAAACTTATGTTTCTGTGTTCTAAAGCTGTTATTACGTTCATTTAACACTTTCCTTGTCTAAATCAAAACTAAGGTTAGTTGTACTGGTTCCGAGAATTATCCCGGCCCCTTTTAAGTCTCCTCGTCAATTGTTCCAGGAATTCCTAGTTCATGACTTCACATAAACTTCGCCGCATTGTTTTAAATCAAACTCGTCGTCGGTGTAACAATACCGTAGCATTCTGACGCATATTTAAGCAACGTTCGGTTGTCACTGTGGTGTAGTGATTTACTCTCTTATAAAAGATATTTTTAACACACTGGAGTTCGAACTATGTGAATGTGTACACGTGAAAAATCCATTCTTGGAACCCTTGTTTTGAATTTGGTACAGTTTGAAAACATTTTTAAACTCACTTGTGTCAGTTATACTTGTGGTTTTCAATTTTGAGTCCGAAGCTAAAGTACATATTTAAGAAGATACATTAATCGTCTAAACGCATTTTCCTTCTTCTCGCCTAGACACATTTTCCTTCTCGTATA
>JBAIZL010000005.1:55488930-55676430 GCA_036971475.1 Prosapia bicincta
GTTGCTTGTTTTTGTGCCGGAGGAAAGTAAGAGCACGGCTATCTTGAGCCGACGTCATCGAAAGTATCGGTTCCGCGGATACCTCCTACGTTATGTCACCTCATTAATTTGAAAGTAAATGTGGAGATAATTTGAGAGTAAATTGAAACACAATAGATCGATATCTTACTGAAACGGGGAAGTGGAGGTGGCAGGTCAAGGCTCAGGACGCATGGACAAAGTTATAAACAATTAATATAAACAAAAATATTTTAGAGTCCTCTCCCACATGTTAACAAAGAAAACATTTATTTTAGTTGAATAATTACAATGAATATAAATACAGTAACATAACCTATGCGAAAAATAGTTGTTCTACCACATAACCTGTAACATAAAATCAATATAAATAATATTCGAGCTGGCTTGTGAGTGAAAGTTATAATTAAAGAATAAAAATATGGTACGACTCACAAATATACAATTTTTTATTTCAAACGCTTTTCAACGACTAATTTGTCGTCATCCTCAGTGAAAATACGTAAATGAAATTAACTAAAATATATATATATATATATATATATATATATATATATATATATATATATATATATATTAAACATAACCTATAAAGTTTTAGCAAAAGTAAAAACAAAAGTGAAAATCAGATCTGATTTTTACTTTTGCTAAAACTTTATAGGTTGTGTTTAATATATATATATATATATATATATATATATATATATATATTAGTTAATTTCATTTGTGTATTTTCACTGAGGATGACGAAAAATTAGTCGTTGAAACGCGTTTGAAATAAAAAATTGTATATTTGTGAGTCGTACCATATTTATATTCTTTAATTATAAAATCAATACTTTAGAACTTACACTACGAAGCTAATCGCCTATTCAGCCAGTAGACGGTTAGCTTCGTAAATGTAACGATTGTTTCGAAACTGGTCAACAAGTACGTTCTAAAGTATTCACACAGGTATGCATTAATTACTTAAAGTTCAATCAGTGAATTCAAGATGATTTCAACAAGCAACTTGATACATTATTATAATACAATATAACTAAAAATAATATTAAATTATATATATATATATATATATATATATATATATATATATATATATATACACTATAATATGTATTCTTGTGTATTCATAAAGAAATAAAACAATTTACAAATACAAGAATAATTTATTGAATTGTAAATTTAATAAATTATTCTTGTATTTGTAAATTGTTATATATATATATATATATATATATATATATATATAGGCCTATATATATATATATATATATATATATTATTAATACACAAGAATACATATTGCGATATATATGTATGTGTATATATATATATATATATATATATATATATATATATATATATATATATATATATATATACATACATATATATACATACATATATACAATTAAAAATGACACTTTCATCTCCATATCTGGAGTCCAGATGTAGGCTATAAGGTAGTTTTGATAATGCTGATACTGCCAATCAGCGAAAAGCTTCAATATATAAAGATTCTTGTTTATGAAAGTGTCATTTTTAATTGTGTATATATATATATATATTATAATATAGACTAGTTTATAGGGTTTTCCCTCTAACAAACTAACGTAATGGTATTTTTAGAAAACTCCATGGATCTGGATGCAAATTTTTTTTTGTGGTATTGCCACAGTCTCTGTTCAACAGTGATGCCATCTGCAAAGTAATAAAATTTTGAAAGTTATGTTTAAAAAGTTCCCAAAAGTAACGCCGTAAAGTTAGGTGAGTTTCAAAGTCTCCAATACGGTTTACAATCTGTAGGAGGAAACTTGTGCCGTGTTTATCGCAGGAAAGCAACGTAAGATCAGACTTTTCCGAATGTTGTTCACAGTATCCAGTTTCGGATACATAGACAGTGCGTGCTTGGAACGTGTTTGTACAAGTAACCGTGCAAGGCAAGCGGAGTCAAGGCGAATTGGTTGACTTCTGTTTTTGCGACAGTTTCTAGTTAAACTCGTTCGTATTCCGGAATTAGGTTAATGAGCCGCATTCCTGCGTTTTAACGTTTGCACTCATTGTTCGCGGCTTGTTGTTTCTGGCACTGGCAGCGCTCGTGCCTGGTTTATTTGAATATGGTGAATTTATAAACACTTGGCAACAGTGTGTTTGCTATTCTCGTGTCATTTGTCGAAAGTTTCGATTTATATCCTCTATATCTGGCAAAAGTCTGGCCTAGATGTTTTCCAGTTTTTAAATGATCAAGAACATATTCAGTTCATATATAAATTTCGCATAGATACCATAAACGCTTTTAACAAAATGGGTAAATTAGCATTTAGAACAGAGAATAGAAAATTTCAAATTTTGAAAGTAAGTAAAATCTACGCTGATAATTTTTTTGCAGGAATGAAAAGTTTCTATGACGTGCAGAATTTAGCTCGTTATTTATAAAAGTGAAAGGTTTTGAAAGTATAAAATAATGTTTTTCCTCAAAGTTTTAAGAAAACAATATAAAGTTAGAAAATAATATGAATTTTATAATATTATATTGTTTATATTTTCTTGTACAAAAAAACACGAGCTTTATGAAAACATAAGTATTCTTTAAGCTTTAAATATATATATATATATATATATATATATATATATATATATATATATATATATATATATCGCAATATGTATTCTTGTGTATTAATAAAGAACTTAGTTAAAATACAAATACAAGAATTATAATTGAATTTACAATTCAAAGCTCAAAGCTTTTCGTTGGCTAACAGTACCATCATTATCTATAATATATTATATCATAATCATCATCATCATCATCATCATCAATTTATATATATATATATATATATATATATATATATATATATATATATATATATTTAATAAATTTAAAATATTTCAAAACAAGAATACTTTTAATGAATATATTTATTCGAATATATTTATTCAAAGCTTTTCGCCGATAAAAAAGTATCAGCATCTTCAGGAAAAATAATTATCTAATAAAATACTTTTACTTTAATTAAAATTAGGATTTAATTTTGTAAAAGTATTTTATTAGATAATTATTTTTCCTGAAGATGCTGATACTTTTTTATCGGCGAAAAGCTGTGAATAAATATATTCATTAAAAGTATTCTTGTGTTTGAAATATTTTAAATTTATTAACTATATATACAAGAAAACATATCACCACATTTAATATATATATATATATATATATATATATATATATATATATATATATATATATATATATATATAAATATAAAATACGTTTTCTTGTTTAATAATTTAAAACAACACAGGTTATTCAAATACAAGAATATTTATTATTTTAAATCCAATAATATTATTAATCCAATTAGATTTAAAATAATAAATATTCTTGTATTTGAATAACCTGTGTTGTTTTAACATATATATATATTAATAAATTATTTAATAAATATTCTTGTATTTAAATAAACTATGTTGGTTTAAAATATATAAATATATATTTCCATAATCAGATTCCCATAATCATTCTAAAAATTAATGAAAATCTATTATAAATGCCTTGTAGAAAATGTATTCTACATTCATAAAATATTTAAAAAAATTTTATTACAAATATTTATTAAAATAATTAATATATTAAATTTAAAAAGTGTGAAAACCGTCTCCCAGCTGTTGTGACCAGCAACTTTAAGATAGGTCAGTGAACATGAATATTTCTCCACGTATTTTATGCTATTATAGGTCCTTAAACACAGGTATTATATATACATACAGTATAAAGTAGTGTTTGAAACTTAAGTTTTTCATTAGAGGATAGTTTGTTCCCCTTAAACACATCAAAGTTATCACCTTGTGCACATTAAAGTTAACGTATATTCTAAATAAACGTGAAAATGTTGGAAAGCAATAAAATATCTATAACAAATAAAAGACGTAAATAAAAGTCACGAATTAACTCAATTATTTATTCAGACGCGTTTCAATAAAGTGATCATCATCACTTAGTGTTGCACTACGAACTCTAGCTTACAACTTACAAACTAAGAGTTGTAAGTTAGACCTTGTAGAAGTAACACTAACTGATGATGATGACTTTGTCATTGGAACGTCTCTGAGTAAATGAATGATGAATTTGTGAGTTTTGTGTACATCTTTTATTTGTTAATAACATAACCCCACAAGCTAAGCTCAAAGTTTAGTTGGAATAAAATATTCATTCTTGGTGATGGAAAAGCGTATTTTCAAGCCGTTAAAATGACGGCTGGCCAGATAATGGTAGAAGGAAGCACCCTACATGAAGCCAATCTACCTTTATAAAGTCATTGAAGCTTTCGTTTTTCATATTTTAATACAAAAATTTAAATTTTATTTTAAACAGTAATCTTAATATGAATGCAATGTACCCGAATACCTTATGAAAGACAAATCCAGTCGAAAGTTCACCGGTTTTTGTGACACTTATTAACTGACAAGACTGGAGACATTGCAGCGATACAGAAATAATCCACATTTTATACTGTACTGCCTCCTAGGCAGTAAACCAACTATTTAGCTTCCTGCACAAGGCTACATAGATAAGAAATTCTTACAGCCATCTTGCCATTATTCTTTAAAAATAAATCCTTGACGTTGCTACTTGGGGATGAATGCTCACACAACCGGCACGCTCGCGATATTCAATGATATATTTCCAATGATACGGTTCTTCTTGCAACAATAAAGATTTATTTATAAAATAGCAGTTCATTTGAACCGTGCGAGACCTTGAGTCTAACAAGGCAGCGTGACCAACGTAAGTGAATTGGGTAATACAGGAAGCCTATATTACAAGCACTCATTACGTCCTGTAAGGACAAGTAACTTTTCTTATTCCGCTTCGAAGACAAAGGTTGAACGCCTAAATGTCGGTGTTCAAGAACCATCTGCGTAACGGTTCTTTTCGCAATAATATAACAGTTTTATTGAACTTCGACCACACCAATAGTTCTCGTGGTCCTTCTTCAGGGTAAAAATAAAATTTAATACAACTGTGATAAGATAACAACATAAAATTACTAAAAAAAGTTTTATTTTTTTTAAAACGCAGAACATTTATTACATTTAATAAATCTTAAACATGCCGATGTTAGTAAACTATAAAACTAGTAATATAAACAAAAAAATTAGAAAGTCAGTACCTACTTAGGTCAACAAAGACAAATTTTATTTTAGTTACTTTTTAATAAATAAATATAATTAATATAAATAAAGTAACAACATAACCTATACGTTAAAACAGCTGTTCTATCACATAACCTATAACATAGAATCATCTGTTCTATGAAATCATATGTTATCACTTATTTAAGTTAAATGGGACGAAATAACTATATTGCATACCTTGCTTTTTTTAAAAGATTTTTCTCAGGTATAAAACAAATTAATTCGTTCAGTTTTATTAAATATAAATTAAAAATATTTCAAAAACAAGAATACTTTTAATGCATATATTATTCAAAGCTTTTTGCCGATAAAACAGTACCAGCATCTTCAGGAAAAATAATTATCTAACAAAATATATTTACAAAAATTAAATCATGTGTACTACAATCAACCATATGTTTGGGAGAAACATGGTTGATTGAAGTGCACATGATTTAATTTTTGTAAATATATTTTGTTTTATTTTTCCTGAAGATGCTGGTACTGTTTTATCGGCGAAAAGCTTTGAATAATATATGTATTAGAAGTATTCTTGTTTTTGAAATATTTTTAATTTATTAACCTTACTACAAAAAAAATATCAACATATTTAATATATATATATATATATATATATATATATATATATATATACACACATACATGTTTGTGCGTGCCCACGCGCATATAATTAGAAATTATGTTCGTTCCAAATAATTTGCTGTTGAGTTTTATCACCCATTCACGCGCTGCCATTCATAGGAACGTCCTCTTTGTTTGGAATATATTCATGTTTGTTATCGTAAAAGTGAAACTTGTTATGCGTCTCGCCAGGCCGGGGCGGCTAAACCGACTTCCGGCACAGTTCGCGACGATGCGAAAGCTCGCGCGCTGTTTTAACGCTCCACGGTCGTGGTCCAATGAGAACGCTAATTGTTACAGCAACGTTTATTTGTTTTATTATTCTTAAACCGTTCACACGTCGTTTATAAAAAGGCAATAAGGTGCCTCGGTTGTCGAAAGCCATGTTACACTATGCTTTCACTCATATATAATTTGTGTGTGGCTTTTTGCAGGTATTTTTCAATTCCTTCAATTAATTCACACTCTTTCGTCATACATATCTTGTTTATTAAAATTTTCATTTGTTAATAAAATACTCTTTTGATAAAATACTCTTCATTCATCCACTCGACTTCACAAACATTTTTTTAAATTGTAGCGGAGTACACTTGATGTTAATACAGTTTTCCAAATAATAATTAATCATTTAATTTAATTAAATAATTTCACTTTATTATGATTAAAAGGGGCAAGGTATGTAATAAAATTATTTCGTCACATTTCGCTTAAAATAAGGGAAAGCTTATGTTTTTATAAAACGGCTGATGTTATATTATAGATTATGTGGTAGAACAGGTGTTTTAACTCATAGGGTATGTTACTTGTTTTATATTAATTGTAATTATTTAATAAAAAGTAACAAATAAAAGTTTTCTTTGTTGACCTAAGTAGGGATTGACTTTAAACTTTACCGTTTATTTTACTTGTTTCTGAAAACAACACGGAAGTACCATAGAACTCTATGGATGAAAAAAAATACTTTAATATTATTACTAAAATTTTAATATTAGCCTATGTATTTTTAATGTTATTGGTAATATAAACTTTAAGAATAGGTTTAATTTATTGTGCGAGTTGCATACCAAGAACGTCGAAGGCGCATTTAAAATGGACTTTACCTTAGCAGACACACATATTTTCCTGTGATAACATATGATTTCATAACACAGCTGATTTCATGTTATGTGGTAGAAAAACTGTTTTAACGCATAGGTTATATTATTTTATTTATATTAATTTGTAATCGTCTAAAACAAAGTAACTAAAATAAAATTTTTCTTTGTTGAACTAACTAGAAATTGACTTTAATAAATTTTTGTTTATATTATTTTTTGTGTGATTATCGTCCTACTAAGGATAGGAAAGGCTGTGCACGTGGTAGATTAAGTTACGGACATACATCCCCTGCTATAGGAGGCTGTGACGTCACTTATCCACGGTAGCTAACTTATTCCTTAAAGAAGTTTTGAAGGGTGATTCACCTAACCTTGTCTATTCTAACCTAACCTAAGGTACAACAAGGTATCTTCTAAATATGCAGAGTACGAGAACATTGTCTGATTTAATATATAATCCTCTTGTAAGAAAGGAAAGGGTAGATGGAGTTAGAGGAGTATGTCTCTTGGTGCTGTGTAGTGGAAAGCATTGCCTGGGTATGGATGCTTACTTGAAGTAACATAGCCTACAACATGTGCAGAGAGCCATGTACCTGGTAACCGCCTAAATATCGCAGGCGGTAATCCATCTTGTACACTGTGTACTTATAGTAGAACAATGTCAAGTGGTTTATCTGTGTCGGCATTCTTGGAAGAGTCTGATAGGATTTGTATTTGTTCGTTTACGATATTATTTTTATGCTTATAAATTTGTAGTTGTTCCCAGATTGTTATTTCGACGCCTTTTTGTACTTTTTTTTATTAGGTGTACGTTTTCTAATGTGGGGAATGAGTGTTTGTTTTTGATGGCGTGTGTAGCTAAGTTCGAATTATGAATTTCAGGTTTGATGTATGCATTGAGGTGTTCTTGATATCTATCTTTTAATTTCTTTTTTGTTTGACCTGTGTATGGGCCACATTCACATACACAAGGTACAACATAAAAGGAATAATTAAAACACTAAAAAATAATAATATTAACATAGCCTACAAAAACACAGGAAACATAATCAATAAAATAAACCAACCGGAAAAAATATACCCCACACTTAATAACGGAATATACAAAATCGAATGCCCAGACTGTAATAAAATATACATGTGCCAATCAAAAAAGATAATGGAGATACTACCAATCTTTGAAAGTTAACTCGCATAAATACCACGTAAGATTCTTGTTTAAGTACATATAGTGAAAGGGATAAGTGAATACAAAAAAACAGTGTTGCAAAGTTATATATATATATATATATATATATATATATATATATATAATGAGGATTTGAGCTAATTATTAGAAATAATTGAAAACATTAAATTAATTAATGAAGGAGCAAGCCGTTCAAACCGGAGCCTTTGTTTTGCCTCAAATTTCCTTCTTACATTTGCAGAAAAATTAATAGTTTAAAACGAGTTTATGTTTTGCTGTTTAATAAAAATCCGTTTCTATACAAGTATCTATGTGATGCATAGATTGATGCGTATAAAGCATACTGTGGTTTGAAGAAATGTCATTGTTGTACAGTGATACCACATGTAAATTTCATCTACTTAGCCTTACAAAAGTACATTCAATTAACAGTTAACTGTATGAATGTAATCAATTATTCTACTACGCAAAACAAAACAGCTGAAGTATTTTAGACATATTAAATCAATATAGTTCTACATAACTCGACGAGTACTGCACATTTCGTAGAATCTAGATGACGTAAAAGACAATCATTTCGTACATGAGAGAAGAGTGCCTATTTAGAAAGACTTAACAAGTTTCTTAGGATTTGTCCGAAACATTTGGCAGGTACACGTCAGGTCTGACTGACTTTCTCCCAAAGGGCGTCCACGATTTCTAGCAGGTGTTGACCTGTCAAGATCAGCGCTACAACAAAATGCATTCGGACCTTAGCTATTTCCAACTCACTCGAAGATTTTAACATATTTAGAACAGAGAGCGTTCTGGATTTTCCATTCCCGCAGGAGTACTGCGTGTATACGATGAGACAGGCATTGCTTCCGAGGATGGTCATTGCAAAGTCCTGGTGCGTTTTCAAAGGCCAGATTCGGGATATTTTCGTAATAAACAAATAAATCGAACTAAAAAGGAACAATTCTGAAGTCTTAGAAGAATGTAGAAACTCGCAGGTTCAATAAAAGCCAGAGAAAATATTTCTGGTCGTACATAAATGTGTTGTAATGGATTAGGACTAATGTAAATGGGGACATTATTTTATAAATAATTCAGTTCTAAGTTCTCTCCCTGTCCTTAATAATCTGAAGATCCTTATCGATTTAAACATCCTCAACACAAAATAAGAATGATTTAACACATTTGAAATGTGGCAATCAGTGGGACTGGCCGATAGAATGAATACTCCATTTACAAAATGTATTTAATATAGGCTTTAATAGATCTATTTCATGTCGTTAGTAATAAAAGAATAAAAATAGAAAACTTTCATTACATGCAGAAATGATTTATTCAATGAATTCTATTGAAATCTGTTCTTAAAAAATGCCTAAGGGAGTTTCTATTTCAAATTTTCAAATAAAAATATAGAACTCATCACTATATTGGATTAATTAAGGTAAATTTATTAAATATAAATAATATATTTATTAGCTAGTAAAAATACTGCATTTCAATTTAATAATGTACAATAAATAAAGTAAAATAAGCTATGCATTAAAACAGCTGTTCTACATAACCTATAACATAAAATCAGCTGCTTTATGAAATCATGTTATCACTCATTTTAAGCTAAAATAGGAAGTGCGTTCAATAACAAGGAAAACATTCAGCCAAAAGAAGTATTTACTTCAGGAATATTATTGGTATTATTTTTGTTCATAGAGAAATTTTATCTTGTCATGATTGCTAATTTTCTGTTCAACTGTTCTAGGATTGCTTTAATAATACTAAAACACAGAGAGCTTTAGGTTAAACATTAAGGAGGGGTATAGATAAGGGTGTGGGGTTTTGAAAAACATGAACACACACACACACACACACACACACACACACACACACACACACACAGCAAGTTTTCGATCCCGATTGGTTCGGTTTTAAACAAACAAATAATTTTTAACGTAACCTAACTGGTTGCTGAATTAAATGTTTGAGTCAGAAAATCTAAGTTTTAAAATCTAAACCGTACATTTTGCTTATGTTTGGGAATTAGCTATGTTACCTTTGTAGTATAAGTTAATGTTCTATTATATTAAAAAAATCTTCAGTTTATATAGTCCGCCTGTTTTTTTTTTTTAAATTGACGATATGTTTGTATTTCTTCAAATTTAAAATAACTTTTTCCTTCTTTAGAATGTGTTTTCAAGTAACATGTAAAAACGAAAAATTTATAGTTGTTGCCGTCATATTAAGTAGGCTATTTCCATTTTCGGGTTAATCACATTTTATTTATAGAATTTTAAAAATTGTAATGCCCCCAAGCATCACACTGGAAGAGAGCTTATTTACGTAAGACGAAATAATGCTGTTTTCTTTAACACAGTAAAAGACGTTTTAGCCAAAGTAGTTTTAATGAGTTTATACTTCATTACGATATAATAAAATAAGTTAAGTAGATTATTTAAGTAGAATTATTATTTTACTATTTATATTTCATGAGTTATAAAGTGGAAATTATTTTAATTTTTAAATTAATATAGCCTTTTATCCAATAAAACCTTTTATTTAGATCCTTATGTAGATTTCGATTGCAAAGAAATCATCTTCAGAGGAAATTATTACAAGAATAATTACATTGTACAAGAAGGTGTAACTATTCTGGTAATAATTTCCTCTGAAGATGATTGTTTTACAATCGAAATCTACATAAGGATCTAAATAAAAGGTTTTAGGGGCTAGGAAGCTTTACTTGTTAAAAAATTAAGGAAATACACCACAGTTATTCCAAGTTGTTATTAGAATTAATTTTATGAAGAAGACGGAATAATATTGAATATTTTGCCCCCTTAATAATAATAATAATTTCGTAAGAAATAATCGAAATTTTCGTCAAATATCTTTTCTATGAAGAATTCAGAAAGTAATTTTTGTTGTAAAAACTTTTGATACAATTTTCCCTTGAGATAAATGCACTAATTTTTGTAAAACTATTTTGAAGCTGACAGAAGTGATGTCACGAGCGGCGCGTTCTCCAAGTGTAATTACGTGACGAAGTGTAGTACGGGCCCTCTGCAAAGTTGTGTCGAGATACGAAGAAAGTGGTCAGTCCCAAACTACTGTCCCCGCTGCTGATTTCACTTTCCCAAATTAAATAGTTGGACCGAACCCTAGGAATGCCGCCCAAAACTACTGGACCCGCTCTGATGCAAATTTACGCTCGGAAACTTTCCTCGATGCTTACCCAGTTCACTTTCATTTCTAGATGGGTTTCTTTAATAGTTCGGCCGAAGCACCGTTGCGTCACCTCTTGCAGAACTGAATCCACGGCGACCAGTTCTTTGTCTTGAACTTCAATTTTTTTATATTTTTAATGATAAAATGTTTACTTTTCATAAATATTTATTTTACTTTAAATTAATATTCAACAATGGGGTGCACATTTGCGTTTTGAAATAAACACCCCGTTTTGGCCTGTTCTAGATTCAATAATAAAAACTCTTTCCATACTTATTTTTTACTGTTGAAATTGAGCATTTTATTTAGAATAAAGAATGGGTTGATTTGATTGGTACAAAAATAATCGTTCTGTTATTGGATGTAGAATGATGTTTCTACAACTTATTTGTTGTCTTTTTCTAGTCTGAAATACCATTTAATTTATACTATATTATTCATAGCTACAACAGTATAATAAAATGTAAATAGCAATATTTAAACTACAATAAAATATTACAATGAGTTATGATTACTGAAACACCACGTACATTCATAACTTAGTAGTCAAATGGTTAGTTATAGTGTATACATTTAGGGTTACAATACTCAATTCATAACTTCAACAATTACAATTTAAATAATAAATTAAACTATAATTACAATTTACAAAGAATAACAATTAATAATCCAATATAAAACGTATAATAAAACATTATTATTCTATAATATTACGTATATAAAATATAATATAATATAACGTATATTCATAATTGAGTAGGCGTGATTATGCCTACTTGTATTGTACAAATTCACGGTTACAATAGTTAATTCATAAAATTAAATAACAATAATAAATTTAACTACAATAATAATTAAAATGAATAACGAATAATCGAACATTACGTGCATTCATAAGTCAGTAGTGAAATGATTAATTATAGTGTATACATTTAGGGTTACAATAATCAATTCATAACTACAACAATTACAATTTAAATAATAAATTAAACTATAATTACAATTTACAAAGAATAACAATTAATAATCCAATATAAAACGTATAATAAAACATTATTATTCTATAATATTACGTATATAAAATATAATATAATAAAACGTATATTCATAATTGAGTAGGCGTGATTATGCCTACTTGTATTGTACAAATTCACGGTTACAATAGTTAATTCATAAAATTAAATAACAATAATAAATTTAACTACAATAATAATTAAAATGAATAACGAATAATCGAACATTACGTGCATTCATAAGTCAGTAGTCAAATGATTAGTTATAGTGTATACATTTAGGGTTACAATAATCAATTCATAACTACAACAATTACAATTTAAATAACAATTGTACAGTACACTGCATTATTATATTACAATGAATAACGCATTATCAAACCTCACCTACTTATATACTTATCAAACATTAGTCAAGTAACACTTATGTAGTGTAAATTGTATTGTACTGCAGGTTTTATAAGATCAGCAAATTAGTTGTAGACAATGATTAAGGACCACGTTCTTGACTCATTACAACGGCCATCTTTGTATTCTAAATAGTTTATTTCGAGTGACAAAATGGTAGATTTAGTGGTACGTTAGATGTTAAAATTTACGTAAACCAATTTTGTGCACTTTCCAAATAAATTAGTAACTGAGGGAATGTCGTCGCTAAATTCCGTTTAATTTATAACCAGACAAAAACATTTAGAGTCTCAAGAAGCCCTGAAGCTTAAAAAAAATCATCTTTGTTATAGTCCTGAAGCGTAAATCTAAATAAAACTTTAATTGTATGTAAGATAAAGTAAACGTAATTACTCTGTTCATACGACGTTCCATGAATTTCTCGAACTCTCCTATATTTTGTACCTCCTTCCTAATATACTACTTTGTAATACTGTTGTTGTTTTTAATTGTTACTTAAATCATTCAATACATTTCTTACTAACAGCTCGGCAACTGCAAAGTGCGTCCTTCATTTATTACTATGCACCGACGCTACAGTTTATGCGACCAACTGATAACACTCCACCTGTCGTTTAGCGCGATCTCTCCCGGACAGCGGTTTCTCCAATACAAGAGACAGACAGTAGCCGCAATAAAACCGAAGAATTAAGTGAAACTTCGAAACTCAGGTGGTATCGAAGTCTGTGATGATACTTTATGGCGAGGTGAAATTACTTCGGTTTCGTCGAAGCCGAGTCCTGTGAAAGCTGCTAGCGCCGTCACGTGGCCGCGTCGTAAACTACAAAACCGGTGGCACTGGTTGTGTGGCTCACCGACATGTTACATTTTAATGTCAGCCGACTTGCATTTTTATATTGAACTACGTACGCCTTGTTTTATTAATCTTAGGACGTAAACATTGCTTACAAAGTTGCAATGTGGAATAATTAGTCTGAAGTTATATTTAACAGTCTACAATTATAGGGGAGGAAAATGTATAGGTAACATAACCTATTCCAACGTTAAGGTTTCTAAGGAGAATATTGAATGTATAGTAATAGTGTAACATGGCGACCTTCATATCTTTTTAAATAAAATAGGTTTTCTGTTTTTGAATTAAAATGTTAAGAAATTATAACTTTTTCATAAGTAGACTCACAATGGCGTATTGAGTTTAATAGTCCTGGCGTTGAAAAAAACGTTCCCTCATGATCCAGCTAGTGAAGATACCCTTAGACAGCAGCTTCAATTTAAAGAGTAATATACGTTTCCTTTTCATATTCCCAGGTAAAATACATATCCTTAACCCATAACTATTTATACGTAACATCCTGCCCCATGTAGAATTTTACTTAGAGGTACAGAAGGGAAGTAACAAAGGTATCTATCAACGACCCTGACCTAATTCACTAGAATAAACTACATTCATGAACCATCATCTCTTCCATTTCTCATTACCAGGGACAATTCAACTTTTTAATGTTATTCATCCATACATCTTTTCAAGGCAATACTATATCTCGCCTTTTCTTTAATAAAAATATTGGATTTATTACGTTAAGGTTTGTTTTTGATAAGTTACTTTGTTTCTCGTTAGTTTTTGGAGTCTGGCTTTTACTTAGAAAAATTATAACATTAATAAATAAAAACAATATAACCAACCTCGTTCATTTGGTACTTTTATAAGTTGAATGTTTTCTTAACGGTTATTTATTTTAGAATCCCATCTTAAATTAGAAAAAAATATTATTTCGTAGCAATGTACCTCACTAAAAATTATCGTTTCCATTTTTTTTTCAATGTGTAAAATAGTTTGCTAACATCTTGACAAATAACAGAATAAATACAGATTTTAAACACTGTTGGCGTTAATGTTTCCAAAAGATTAAACACGTAAAGACTTACATCTTCAAGTTACGTCACACAAAACGATTATACAAACGTAATGTAGTGAACCAAGAAGGCGATCGTTAATAGCCCCGGTTAAAATCTCCAGAACAACCCACTCATCAAGTGTTCAGACACCACTTTACTACAACCGTGTGGTTATTTGACAGCTCAAGTCCCGATGCTTTGCAATAGCTTTAATTAATCCGACACTGTTTGATTGGCTTCCAATCTAATGCCCCGGATGTGTTCACTTCGCTCTAGTCCTTTGTCTTATATTTACAGTTCGAATATGTTATTTGTTTGTCGTGAAGTACGGCTTAATAAACCTGTGTTTGTTTGGCCACATGACTGTAGGATTAATGTTTGATGTCGAAGTAAAATATGTCGAAAAAATACTATGTTTCTAAGAGGTAATTCCATTTTCTAAACTATATATTTTCGTTGTTTATCTTCATTACTTAGTTGTGCTCCAATGTAATTTAATTGTAGATTTTTATTGCTGTAATAAATTGACTATTGTAACCCTTAATATATTGTTTAAACTATTGTATATTATAATCTTGAAAAAGACCACAAATTAATTGTAGAAGCACGTAATAAATGTTTGATATTGTAACTAGTTGAAACAGTCTAAACTATGAATTTGATTTAAGGTGAGTGATCGATTGGTCGGATCCCTCGGAAGATTGATTTCTCCCCTTTCTAGCATGTAATTAATAGTTTCGTCTAGTTTCCACAAGCGCTGCGAATCGCCCGTCACAACACATGCGCTCGTCTTTCCCACACAATGTGGGTCGCACACTTTCACCGATCCTTTATGCCACTTTATTGATCAGGCGCAAATTATTTACTGTTTCCCTTTTAGTTCGTTAGTTCGTCCTCTATTAATTTACTTGACGTGGCCTTCTCGAACAGACGTAACGTTAAGGCCGTTCAGCCGAGAGAGATGATAGGTGGTAAACGTTTGTCTAATATAACATTCTACGAGGGAAGCCTTAGCACTTGTAAATGTCTTCTGCGAGACGTTTTTTTGAAAGAACAATTCGACGCTCGTAAATAAGTCGAACGCTAACCGCATTTGAGAGTTTATTGGATAATATCAGCTGTTATAAATGTTCTTGAGGATACTGCAAGAACAAGATACCATACTATTTTAATGTGTGTGTTGTGTGTGTGGAGAGAGAGAGAGTATTTTACACTTCTGTCATGGCTAGCATCTTCTTATTTCTTCCTGTTGACACACAATCCGAACCTTGTATTTACTGTATACCATCAAAAGAAGGACAAGTGCCAGCAATGGGAGAACTGACGATGCTCCCAATACATTATATACAGTCTTTCTGGAATATATATATATATATATATATATATATATTTGTGTGTGTGTGTGTGTGTGTGTGTGTGTGTGTGTGTGTGTGTGTGTGTGTGTGTGTGTGTGTGTGTGTGTGTGTGTGTGTGTGTGTGTGTGTGTGTGTGTGTGCATATATTTTATAACAAGAATACTAAAAACAGAATGGCTGTATTTTGAGTCGTTTAAAATACAATGACTCAAAATTATTGGCACTACCAAAATAGTCTTTCTTGCTCAACAGATGTACAAGTTGGAAGAGTTGAAACTCACGACTGGTTTTGACTGTTGACAAGTGAAGAAGCTATTAATGATGTTGATAATTGTAAATTAATGAAAACTTAGTAAACACAGTTTAAACATTCTTTTTATGTATTAATATTACATATTAATAAATACATATCTATCAAGACGAGACACACACGCGCGCGCGCGCACACACACGCACGCGCACACACGCACGCGCACACACACACACGCGCTCACACACACACACACACACACGCGCGCGTGCGCACGCACGCACGCACACACAGGTAGAGTACTATTACAATAGTATTAATTTATCTCTTCTATGCATAAAAAACCTCTTAATAAGAACGTATAATTAGTTTTATAGCACTTTCGGTTTTGTAAACTCTAGACAGCTTACAAAAACGTAACCTTAATTAAACCTTTAAAAAACTTTTTAATAAGACCGTATAATCAGGCTTATAGGGCCATACTATTTTGTTAACAACATACACCTTTTAACCTATAAATAGGAAAGGTTAATATTTTCACCATTGTTATTAAATTTCTTAATTTTTTAATAAATATCAAGTGTTTCACGATTGAATGAACGAAACTTTTTTAAAAGTTTGGAACTGATAACTTCATCTCTGTTCAGGAATTTCTTTGGACATTTTACAAAACCTACTCGCTATCATGACTTGGCGTTTTCCATAGAACCTAAACACCGCCGCGTCATGTCCTATACTTTATTAAATTCTCCGGGCACTTTCTATTTCACGTTGTACTCTATTAAAGCGCAACAAGGGTCTATTAATTAACCCGCAAAATCTAACCTAACCTAGTTGACGTCCGCCATGACACTTTCCTCGGCTCATGTTCGGAATACACAATGTTGCCCCCTCCCCTCCGGTCTTGGTTCATTGCGGGCCGACGAGTTGAACTTGAATCGGTCTTATCGGACATTTTACAGAATATTCTTTGACTGGGATTTTCCGTTTTCGGAAGCTAACCGACGGCGTAATTTTATAAACATTCGAGACCCGATTTCTTTACACCGTCAAGATTTGTAAAAGGTTTCAACACTCGCCCCTATTCTGGTAAAAATGACCCGCACGTAATCTTGTTTTGGAAACGTGTATATTTTCAGCGATATGTCGTATAACGAGAAGATTACACCAGAGAATATTCGATGACGATGAAGATTACACCAGAGAATATTCGATGACGATGAAGATTACACCAGAGAATATTCGATGACGATGAAGATTACACCAGAGAATATTCGATGACGATGAAGATTACACCAGAGAATATTCGATGACGATGAAGATTACACCAGAGAATATTCGATGACGATGAAGATTACACCAGAGAATATTCGATGACGATGAAGATTACACCAGAGAATATTCGATGACGATGAAGATTACACCAGAGAATATTCGATGACGATGAAGATTACACCAGAGAATATTCGATGACGATGAAGATTACACCAGAGAATATTCGATGACGATGAAGATTACACCAGAGAATATTCGATGACGATGAAGATTACACCAGAGAATATTCGATGACGATGAAGATTACACCAGAGAATATTCGATGACGATGAAGATTACACCAGAGAATATTCGATGACGATGAAGATTACACCAGAAAATATTCGATGACGATGAAGATTACACCAGAGAATATTCGATGACGATGAAGATTACACCAGAGAATATTCGATGACGATGAAGATTACACCAGAGAATATTCGATGACGATGAAGATTACACCAGAGAATATTCGATGACGATGAAGATTACACCAGAGAATATTCGATGACGATGAAGATTACACCAGAAAATATTCGATGACGATGAAGATTACACCAGAGAATATTCGATGACGATGAAGATTACACCAGAGAATATTCGATGACGATGAAGATTACACCAGAGAATATTCGATGACGATGAAGATTACACCAGAGAATATTCGATGACGATGAAGATTACACCAGAGAATATTCGATGACGATGAAGATTACACCAGAGAATATTCGATGACGATGAAGATTACACCAGAGAATATTCGATGACGATGAAGATTACACCAGAGAATATTCGATGACGATGAAGATTACACCAGAGAATATTCGATGACGATGAAGATTACACCAGAGAATATTCGATGACGATGAAGATTACATGAGAGAATATTCGATGACGATGAAGATTACACCAGAGAATATTCGATGACGATGAAGATTACACCAGAGAATATTCGATGACGATGAAGATTACACCAGAGAATATTCGATGACGATGAAGATTACACCAGAGAATATTCGATGACGATGAAGATTACACCAGAGAATATTCGATGACGATGAAGATTACACCAGAGAATATTCGATGACGATGAAGATTACACCAGAGAATATTCGATGACGATGAAGATTACACCAGAGAATATTCGATGACGATGAAGATTACACCAGAGAATATTCGATGACGATGAAGATTACACCAGAGAATATTCGATGACGATGAAGATTACACCAGAGAATATTCGATGACGATGAAGATTACACCAGAAAATATTCGATGACGATGAAGATTACACCAGAGAATATTCGATGACGATGAAGATTACACCAGAGAATATTCGATGACGATGAAGATTACACCAGAGAATATTCGATGATGATGAAGATTACACCAGAGAATACTCGATGACGATGAAGATGAACGAAAACATATAAAGATGTAGTTCGTTCTTTATCTAATTTTGTAGTTGCAAAAATATAACTAGGAATTTTATTATTCAATAGCGTTACTCGTAACATTAATCTACCGTAATAGCGTACTCGCAACATTAATCTACCGTAATAGCGTACTCGTAACATTAATCTACGGTAATAGCGTACTCGTAACATTAATCTACCGTAATAGCGTACTCGTAACATTAATCTACCGTAATAGCGTACTCGCAACATTAATCTACCGTAATAGCGTACTCGTAACATTAATCTACGGTAATAGCGTACTCGTAACATTAATCTACCGTAATAGCGTACTCGTAACATTAATCTACCGTAATAGCGTACTCGTAACATTAATCTACGGTAATAGCGTACTCATAACATTAATCTACCGTAATAGCGTACTCGTAACATTAATCTACCGTAATAGCGTACTCGTAACATTAATCTACCGTAATAGCGTACTCGTAACATTAATCTACCATAATAGCGTACTCGTAACATTAATCTACCGTAATAGCGTACTCGTAACATTAATCTACCGTAATAGCGTACTCGTAACATTAATCTACCGTAATAGCGTACTCGTAACATTAATCTACGGTAATAGCGTACTCGTAACATTAATCTACCGTAATAGCGTACTCGTAACATTAATCTACCGTAATAGCGTACTCGTAACATTAATCTACCGTAATAGCGTACTCGTAACATTAATCTACCGCGCTTTCAACAAACAAAACACGAATAGCCGCTAAACCGTAACACAGTTACTTTTTCAAAATAGCTTTTTCAATTTTTAACAGTGATCTTTACCTACTATTTGCGTTCTAAAAATGGAGTCATTCCGAAACGCGTCAACGAAGAAAAATATTGTAATGTTGGGAAAGGCTGAGAAATGTACTCAAATATGTACAAATGGATAACGTGTAAATATGTTAGCAGATATTGAGTCGTTTATCCAGGTATTTGTCAGGAGTTTATTACTTGGGTTGTTTATCGGTGGTAGGCCTATATACTGCATCTACTGTAGGCGTTGCTAAAACATTAGTAAATCAGTTTAAACAAGATTTACTTCTGACAGAATATGGTTTTGATAGAGTTATTTTTGCAAGCACAGCGCCCAAACCCTCGTGGCCGACTAGAAAGTTGCATGTTGTAGCCTATATTAGGCCCCCATATACTCGTTTTGTTCTCCCAAGTAAAACATCTGCATATGCTGCGCCGTGGCATTCCAGACTTGGCTTTGTGTTTATTTATATCATGCAGGCAGTGATGGCTGAGGCACTTTATCATGACTGTGATTTATGAATCATTCCGGTTTAAAATAGACGGATTTGTGGAAGGCAGCAGCTGTGGTTTGTCGTGTGAACGGTGGCATTTTGGAAGTGGATTTGTTTATACCAAATATGAATATTAAAATGGCTATGTATTTGACCAGAGTTAATTTAAATACACACACAATACACACACGTACACACACACACACACACACACACACACACAATACACACACGTACACACACACACACACACGCACGCATGTACGCACACGAACACACACACACACACACACACACACACACACACGCACGCATGTACGCACACGAACACACACACACACACACACACACACACACACACACACACACACACACACACACACACGTGTGTGTGTGTGTGTGTGTGTGTGTGTGTGTGTGTTGATTTTTGAACATGTTAACGTGTACGTCATTAAAGTACTTATTACAAAATAATTTTATTTATATCCTTTTCCGCTTCTTGCGTGTTTATTTTTCTTTGTTTTTTTTAAATTTAAGTTTTTACCTTTTTGGTTTACTAATGCCCTACCCTGCTTATTGTCTATCGATGTCCTCACCTTTTTTTTGTTCATTGCTTATTGTGTATTTATGTTCTTACCTTCATTTGTTTATTAATATCCCTGACCATTTGTTTATATATCTATGTTCTTCCCTTGTATTCTTTATTAATATCTTACCCTACTTATTTTGCATTTAAGTCCTTATCTTTTTTGTTTAGTAATTTATATGCCTCCTTATTGTCTGTTAACATTCTTGTAATAAAATTTGTGAATTTATGTCATTCCATCTTGGAACAAATTGTTAAATCTTAAACTTTGGCTAATTTTTAGTCTGATATTTAAAAATATTAAAATATCTGAGATTAAACCTTTTTGTTAAAGCTGACAAAGATTCTATATAGAGCTGGTGATAGAATTACAATTCGTCTATACGGGTTTTGCATTAGTGTTTTATGAAGCGTATTGGTAGAGCAAAAATAAGTGCAATTTTTTTGATGTTATCAAATGTAAAACATTTAGCCGTTCGTTTTAGCAAATTTTACACTTTGCTTTCTCATAATATATTGTGTGATAGCGACACAATGGCAAATTATAATTATTTTTTTAAACTCTGTAACCGATGAAGAAAGGTTGTTATGAAATATATAATTTTAATTCGGATTAGAAACAGGGACAATATTTTCCGAGCAATATAAAATAGTTCGTTCCATTCTGACAAGCTGTAGCTGCCGAGCGGCGTTTATAATTTTCGCTGTGTGTTCTAATAAAGTGCTTAAATCATTTCCGCGACTAGGATGAAGTGATTCGAGGCTTGGTTCCGTGTGTAACTAGCGAAACGGTCGGCGACCTTACGTCCACATAAACACGGAAGACTTTGCATTGAGGGGGTGGGACAGGTATCCCCACACTGGCCGACACACTTCCAACATGGTTCGATGCGTCATGCAGATATAGCAAACAAAAATGCAAACTCTGTGACTTTTACAGCTTTCTAATAATCTTTCGCCAAGAAAATATTACTTCAATCGACGAGTTCGATGTTGAACGAATTGTACAACTGTGATTTCGTTAGGACGTAGATTTTTTTATTTGCTGATGAGCTACACCGCGCGGGAAGCTACACTTATGTTGCAATTTACACTAAATGTCATGGGAACTGCTTTTCTGTTTTAAGTAAAGTATGTACAGTTGCAGCTATACGCACGCGCCCTCCCTGTCACAGGCTGTACTAGCCAATGAAAAAAACATTTCTGGTCATACCGAAATTGAAAGATTGATATAAATTTAAAACTCAATAAACTAAAATGGCACTCATAAATAGTGTTTCGCAACCATCCGGACCAACGTCACGGCGAACTACCAACAAGCCGAGGTGAAATATGTTTTTAGAAGTGCGTCTATTCGCCCCTTGTTTGCCCTCGTCCCGGAGCCACAGCTACACGTATGGTACAAACTACACTAAGTGTTATAGCAACTGATTTTCTGTTTCAAGTAAAGTATGTATAATTATACATACAGCTGTGCGTGCGCCTTTCCTATCTCAGACAGTACTAGCCAGCGAAGAAACATTATTCTGTACTTATCGATATTGAAAGATTTATATAAATTTAACACTAAAAACATTAAACTTTGTTTAGTTGTACTGTTTTTTAACTGCAATGACCGATCGGAAGCAACTCTAACCAACACTCACGGCGAACTAATAACAGACCGAGGCGAGTTTAGGAGTGCATCCTGCATTGCCTTCGTCCCGGCGAACAAGTTACGCACAACTACCCTTCGACACCTATACTCATCTCTAAATGGATTGCAACAAACTAAAACAAATCAATGACTACTCTTGATCGAATCAAGAAAACATGATAAAAAAGCGTCTTCGCAACGCCCACAGTATATTAAGACATAGCTATCTGGAGCGACGCACGGAGATCCGCCATTTTGTCAGTTTTGTGAAGCTATCATCACAAATCAATTTTGTTTGATTGTGATGTGATGAACGACGTGCGTAACAGATGTGATCTTCGAGGAAGTTCAAAGGTGGCGCTGAGGGACAATGTGGTCGCGGTCAATGACCTTGCCATCTCACATTTACGTCAGTCAAACTCATAAAATGAATGCCTTCTTTGTGTTTTTAATCGTTTCTTACTTTTATAGTGTAATTTTGGTTTCTTTTATATTGTTGTTTCTTTATTTTTACTCTTTTGCATTTTCTTATCGTGATAATTGATTGGTTACTATGTTGAAGATACGGTATCCTAATATTGCCTAAATCTTCTCGACGCGTTTCGGACAGCTTTCATTATTCAAAACTTCATATCTTATGATTGTTTAATTGTATGTTATTTTATTTATAGTTTCATATCTTGATACTCTCTGTTCTCTCGTAAATATATTCCATTATGTCCTTGTCTTACCTAAATGGATCTGACCTCTAGCCGTGAGGTCTCTCGACCACCGCTCTACACTGCTAAGTGGTCAGTAAGGGTTATCTATATCGAATGAAACCTCAATCCCCACGAATCCAACCACAAATTTAATCCAGACACCTCCATCACCTGGGTCGAGGGGTTGATGCCGATACATGTGATACCACAAACTTAATGCAGACACCTCCATCACCAGGATCGAGGGGGTTGATGCCGATACATGTGATACCAGTAAGAATTCAATGGCCTTACTGTAAGGGCTATCTATATCGAATGAACCCTCAACCCCCCACGAATCCAACCACAAATATAATGCAGACAACTCCATCACCAGGATCGAGGGGGTTGATGCCGATACATGTGATACCAGTAAGAATTCAATGGCCTTACTGTAAGGGCTATCTATATCGAATGAACCCTCAACCCCCCACGAATCCAACCACAAACATAATGCAGACAACTCCATCACCAGGATCGAGGGGGTTGATGCCGATACATGTGATACCAGTAAGAATTCAATGGCCTTACTGTAAGGGCTATCTATATCGAATGAACCCTCAACCCCCCACGAATCCAACCACAAACATAATGCAGACAACTCCATCACCAGGATCGAGGGGGTTGATGCCGATACATGTGATACCAGTAAGAATTCAATGGCCTTACTGTAAGGGCTATCTATATCGAATGAACCCTCAACCCCCCACGAATCCAACCACAAACCTGATGCAGACAACTCCATCACCAGGATCGAGGGGGTTGATGCCGATACATGTGATACCAGTTAGAGTTCAATGTCCTTACTGTAAGGGCTAGACTTTTCACCGCTTCGCCTCTTCATCGAGACAAAATGGAGAAGATTATGGTCTCTCCAGCTTTTCCGAAACTACGGAAGTAGAACCTTCCTAACGGGACGGTTTTCCGTACCCAAGATATCCCTCAAATCTCCTCGGACCAGGTAGTGCATTCGGACCTTTATCCACCCTCAGTAGGCCGAACCTTCAGAATGGGAACTTGATCTTAGCAGGAAAGACTCATGTTATCAGCCTGCCAAATAGTCCTTGCGGGCTGTAAGTAGCCTAAATACAGGGCTAGTCTAATTAAGTTTTTTAATTCCATATCATCTAAATGTCTGCGTGAGTGTCAGTTTTAAATTCAAGTGTAGATGCAGAAATGAAGGAATGTCTTTTTCTACTGCACCAAATCGTGACCTCTTGACAAGGAGAGCAAGTCAGGTGATACGGTTTATAACGGGGAAGAGCGGTCGAATATAATTTAATCCAGACGTCGGACCAAAACGAAATTTGGGACAATACTTTGACCCTTTCAACCGCCTAACCCGTCTGTCGTCCACCGCCCCTCACTCGTAATCAGGATATTACGGGTTCAATCCCCGAATACGGCCATAGGGAGTGACGGCCGGAAGGGTTGTTTGCTTCAAGTTCACAAGGAGCGTATTATTACGTCCCGCTTATAAAAGCTGGGATTACCGCAAAGCTGAAGTGCGGCGACAGTATTCGTGCACAGTGCTTAGACTGGCAGTGCTCGAAGCGCACTCAGTATTACATCCTCTCACTCGCCAACCTTGGAGTGTTGGCTTAGATGCCGCTTTAGTTCTACAAATGTCACTTAATCGTTTACGATACAATTTCAGAGTGATATTGTTACTGTGTGCCAGAATACAACAGCGACCTTTAGCTCATCACATAACGACTTAAACATTGATTAGGTTCCTTGAAATATGAACAAGCATTTGTCTTCGTACCATGGAACCTTGACTCCTTGTAATTTTGTAACAATGCATTACAGCTTACTTAAAATTACTACGATATGCTGCTAATATTGAAACAAGTATAAACAAACACAGTTTTAAAGTCAATTGCTATTTAGGTCCACAAAAACAAATATTTTAGTTACTTTTTATTAAATAATTACAATTAATACAAATAAAGTAAAATACAAAGTAATATACGAATAAAGTAAAACTATTGTTCCGCCACATAACCTATTACATAAATCAGCTGTTTATGAAATCATGTTGTCTCACTTATTTTACGTCAAATGGGATAAAATAACTATTTTGCATACCTTGCGCCTTTGTTTTTCTCTTACGTAAAACTAAATTTAAATAATTACATTTATTTAATGAATTTATATTTGGAAAACACTGTATTATCATCAAGTAACATCCACTACAAGTTCATATATATATATATATATATATATATATATATATATATATATATATCAGTGAACTAATAGTAGGAATTGAATAACAGCACGATATTAAAATAAACTTTTTAATGTTAAAAAAACGAATTAAAAATTTAGGTTGTCTTATCCCATCTGACCTCGTGTCATCTTTACGTTCTGTGCATTCTAGTAGAACCCTCTTTTTCTCCCCGGCTTCGTACCGTATTTCTATAAAAAGACGAATTAAAAATCCCGTGCCATTTACTTTTGGTTATGCCGGCTGGTTTTGTACCATCTTTAAATCGTGTAATAGTAGGGTACGCTCTAGGAAAACGTTCCTACTCTCATTAGCCGTTCCCCTATATCCTCTATATAGTATTGTTTATGAAGATGGTTAATTTATCCAGTCCCTCACTATGAGCCGTCCTTAGATCCCCATTCTTGTCCCTTTAGATTGGTTATGAACCTTAGATCTCTCTAAAACGCCCTTAATAAGTCAATTAAATTTTGTTTATACTATTTATAAATAAAGTGATCCTGAACTGTGCGAGTGTCAGCACCCAGCCACTGTCTAATTGTGTCAGTTTTAGGACTTTGGGTATTTTTATTTTAAAATCTGTCATTTACCAAAGAAATGAATGCAAACCAATCTGGTCTTTAAGAAATTGTTTCAACTATGCGTTAAAAGGGTGTCTCTTATTAGTTGTCAAGGAAGTAGTAAGCCCAATAAAATTTCCGGTTAAGGATGGTTGAATAAAATAAAGGCCTCGAGTTGTGATTATAGCCTTTCTTCGCCCAACTTTTTAAAGTTAAATTTATTGCAAGTATAATTCTACATTTTATTTGTTTTATTTCCAGTCCGTTATAACTACCCTGGATAAATCGATATCAGCCAGTGTGTTATTAATGCCCGCCCGTATGCCCTCAGCACACACGCGCGCGCGCGCACACGCACCCACACCCACACACACACACACACACACACACACACACACACACACACACACACAGACCCACGCACGCACGCACACACACACACACACACACACACACACACACACACACACACACACACACACATTGTCTCACTTGCGAGCCCTCGCAACTACACACATACGCGTGCGCACACACATACCCGTGCGCACTCACATATATACACACACACATTCTCTGTCGCGCCCGTCCTCGCAACTTCACACATACGCACAGACACACACACACACACACACACACACAAACAAACACACACACACACACACACACACACACACACACACACACACACCACATGTCCACTGTTCTCTTCCGAACCAGACAAATCGAGAGTAACGGTAAAGTGGTAATGTATTCCCGCGCTCATGCCTCTTG
The DNA here is from genome assembly GCA_036971475.1 of Prosapia bicincta. NCBI lineage: Eukaryota > Metazoa > Arthropoda > Insecta > Hemiptera > Cercopidae > Prosapia > Prosapia bicincta. The sequence goes on from JBAIZL010000005.1 coordinate 55,515,749, forward strand.
CTGTATAGGCTCTCACGGAAGACATTTTCCTTCACGAATTTATTTTGTTTTGTTGTATTTCGTTGCGCGACCTTCGTGCCTCAGTACAGTTACGCTTCCAAGTTTGGGAAGCGGGCCGCTTAAATGTTACGCCGGCGGGGCGCAGTTTCTAATTGTGTTTCTTGATGCCAGTCGTTTATTTTACCCGATTTCTGGTTTTTCAGTCTTTCGAAAACAAAAACTGTCTTTGCGGATGCGTATGTGTCTTACTGTCTTATTCGGAGAATGCTATTCTAAAGGCACATCTTATATATGAGATTTGTGTGGATAAAGTGGTTTACTCAGATAATTAGTCATAATTAGTTTATTGCTAGAGGTCTTTTATTAGGGGCCTGTATTTACTTTGGAGTATATATTTAGATTCATGTTTAGTGTGTGTGGGTGGTTGTGATCGTTTCTGAAAGTTCGATTTCTTTTAATAATTATTCTATTTATTTCTATTCTATTTTTTAATGGAAAATGTTTGTGAAACATTCAACATTTTCGTTTAATCTTTTTTAGTTTGAAAACATGGAGTATATATTATCAAACTTCACTTTCGTTTTGTTACGTTCAACCAGCAAAAGTGCCATGATTCGGCGTTGTGTAGCGTGAACAATGTTGCCGGAAATTTCCGCTAGACTGCTCTCTATAATTGTTTACATAGACACACGTTAATGTCCGTGGAATTAATCAGGTTCAGGTTTTAATTAATTTTACAAGGTGTTTCCCTCTCGACTGCGGGTACCGAAGTTTCGCCTCAGACAGAACGTTAAGATGAGGTGAATCCATCTAAAGAAACAATCTTGGAATTTAAATATTTATTAAAATTATTACTCTAATGTTAGTTTAAAATCTAATAATTTCTTAACTTATAAACGGTCCATAATTAACAATTACAAAAATTTAGTTAGAAATTGAAATTCAGTCACAAAATCCATATGTACATTTCGCTATCACAGTTGCCATCATCAGAAGGCTAAAATTGAGATCAGAAACGAAACTTTTTTCACATCAATTGTTACTTCCTGATAATGCCAACTGTTTAGCGAAATGAACATACAAATTTTGTAACTGTTTTAAAATTTGTACTTTAGAATTTATAATTGTAATTATATTTTCCGTTGATCTGTTTTAATTGTTTTTACAACATAGTTTGTCTAATAATTAAGTTTCGTGTAGCAGTTTTGAAGATCCGTATAGTATAAGGTGCATAGTGTATGTGCGTTACTGCTTAACGGTAACCGCATGTGATTTGATTGGCAAACATAGTTTCATTCGGAAGGCCGTGAATACGTCACAGGAGCAGCGGTAATGTAATTTGTATATCAGTGATAATGTAAGCACATTGACCTCTACCGACTCTATATGTAATTATACTTAACGTTATGGTGTCGTTTAATAAAATCACTATTTTTATCATCATAAATAAAACAATCTTCAGTCAGTAAACGTTAGTAACTGCAATACTTGACATAAAGTATGTGAATTTGTAAAAATTTTGAGTAGCCTAGTTGTGTTTTGAAGACTATGATGTTCAGCAATGGAATATAGTAATGGGCAAGTGAATCAATGCCTTCTTTCTGTTTCGTGTTAGATCTTTCCGTTAGGCTTAAGTGTGTGTGTGTGTGTGTGTGTGTGTGTGTGTGTGTGTGTGTGTGTGTGTGTGTGTGTGTGTGTGTGTGTGTGTGTTGTGTGTGTGTTTGCGTGTGTTCGTGTGAGTGTGTGTGTGTGCGCGCGCGCGCGTGCGTGCGCATTTGTGTACGCGTGCCTGTGTATTCGCGTGTGCATGCGTGTGTGTTCGTGCAGACGGGTGCGCGCGCATGTGTGTGCGCGCTCGTGTGTGTGTGCGTGCGTCCGGGTGTGAGTGTGTGCACGCGCGCGCGTGTGTGAATGTGTGTGTGCGTACGTGTGCTTGAGCGTGCGCGTGTGTAAGATTTGTATCTGTATATTGAGGTTGTGTATAGAGTTTCACGTTTTATTTGTTTGTATTATTTATCCATTAGATTAATCTATGGGATTTTTGGTTATTTAATCTTTTTATTATAGTGTCTCTGTGTATACGCCCTCTATAACACCATAACGTACCTATAGTTTGGGTTTAAGTGCATTTTGTACTTTATTTAGGTAAAATTTGTATTTATAACGACTAATGACCCAACGTTTTTTTCGTGTTATAGGCCGATTTTATTCTACCTATTTCTGTCGATAACTTTTAAAATAGCATTACTTTCTCCATTTAAAAGCATTACTTGAATATTGTTTCCTAATACAAAAAGTTTGTCATCTGTATTTGGTAGGCCATTTGTAATTCACTTAGTGCAGGGATCGCCCCAATGCTACAACAGTTGTTCTTGTGCAAGTATCTTGACACGCGAGATAGCTCTAACACGATTAATGGCGGTCGACACGCGATATCATTGCTCTTGACCCTTCTAGAAAGCATCTCTCCCAGGTTCGCGCTTTGTCTTCTCCACACTTTCATTGCACCCTTCGGCCAGACCGAGATCGGGAACAAAACTGAACATTTTCTATTCGTATGCATTTAGCCCGTGGGAAAGGTTTGAGCCGAATCAGTTGGTGCCTCAATAACTCAACGAATAAACACTTGAAATGTTCTGAGGAACTGTCACCGATGGTATAAACGTAGAAAGATTGAAGATATACATACAATACTACGTAGTCACAAAGCTTCCCGGGTTTTCCCGTGGGTAATCATGGCTCACGTGTATAGTTACGCACTCCTGAAGATGACCTGTGTAAGATATAACAGTATGTCTTGTTATGACTTGTGAACAAATATAAACATCACCGAGTTCAGTATAAAGCTTCCCTTACCTCTTCACTGGCTTAAAACAATTATATTTTTCCATAATTGATGTAGATTTAAAAACGTATATTAGAAACTATTTTAATGCTTACTCAACCCTATGCTTGCTTATAATAGGTTAACATAGACACAATTTTTATTTCCCTTTTCCCCACGTTTCTCAGACAAGCCGTTTTCTCCCTTATTCTCAGTTCCAGGGAAGCTTCATCTCTCTTCCTTATACCCCTTCCTTTAGGGATACGACCCACAGGACCCAGAGAGACTTTATGTCCCTCCCTTATTTCTCCCTTTGGGGACACAACCCACAGGTCGCAGCGAGACTTCATGTCCCTTCCTTAGTTATATGTTTGGAGACACGACCTTACACATGAGGCATGCTCTTTTCCTATATCCAAGCCAAAAGGGGTTTATTTCTGAACTTTAAAGCTGTCAATTTTCTTGATCCTTTCCAAATTCTTCTTAGACAAAAACTGGATTGAATGTTTTGATTAGAATGAATCGGATTGTTCACTTTACTGTATCCGATGCCCTTGAGGTGCATCCGAAATCGCGCAACCTCTATTTGATAAGACGTATTGTTAAATCTAAAAACCTAGAACGTTGTAAGTTTTTAGGTTTACAATCTTTAGAAAAGTTTGACGTTGAACGTAATTAAGAGAATCAGCTAATGTTTGTAGAAAGAAGTGTAGTTGCGTAGTTATTAATTCTCCCTTCTTTACTAATTAGTCTCACGCAGACCACCGCAAAGTACACGATCGGCCGAAACGTACGTACATCTTGACCGCCGTCGTGACTTTGGAAATCAATACAGATCGAAGCCAAATAAAATTGGCCTTGCTTGGCTTCCCCATGCCATCGCCCTGTGCCGTTGTCGCGTGCCTGCTTGCGGTTACAAGATATCTGCAAAAGGTATTTCTAAAATTCATCGAAATCCTACGTAAAATGTTTCTGCTACTTAATATTTTCTATACAATAATGTTTAAATTTGAACATTTATTAAAATCTTTATTATTGGTCTTTATTAAAATTATCTTTAATATATTGCAAGAGAAATAGCGGACAAACTTTCATTGCTTTGTGAGGATAAAGTGTCCGAATATTTTTAATAGAGGTATTTAGAATGCAACAATAGCTTTATGTTTACAGAAGCAACAGGAAGAACTGGAAAACATGGAAATGAATCAGTTGAACATAGACATAATGGAATCAGCAAGAAGCTAACACCTTCCAATACTTCTGGATGGAAACAATTAAACACGTATTTGTATAATATTCTAGAAGGGTGACATGCAAAAGAGATAAAGGAAGCTCTTGGAGACAGAGAATTTAATACAGGCCAATAACGATTGGCAAAAATTTGTCAAACTTATATATAGAATTAATACTGAAAATAAATTACGAGTCTGAGTCTGATTCTCCGAGGAAAGGTCATCAGAGGTTGGGGAGTAAGGAAAATATCTTTTCTGACAAATTTACAGATATAGTTCACCACGAAAATCGAGCCTCGTCCGATGATGCAAACATTCAATAATTAATAAGGCACTGATTAGAGGAAGAAGAAGGAAGAAGAAATATTGCGAAGGAAGCATAGGTGGTAGGTTGTATTGTGCAAGGTAGAAAGGTATAGGTTACTTGTAGAAAGGTAATTTCATTTGAGTTTAATTCCTTCTATTAGTTCACACTCTCCCTATATATACCTCATTTAAATATTCAATTGTTAATAAAATAGGCTATTTCTTATTCATCTACTCGTTAAAATGCATTTAAACTTGTAGTGGATGACACTTAATGTTAACAGTTTTTCACATATTAATTCATTAATTTAATTTAATTAATAAACTGTAATTTTATATGGGAGCAACATTTTTTACAAAAGGGGCATGGTATGCAATATAGTTATTTCGTCCCATTTGGCTTAAGGTAAGTGATAATCTATGATTTCACGAAACAGATGATTTTATGTTATAGGATATGTAGCAGAACAGCTGTTTTAACGTATATGTTATGTTACTTTATTTATATAACTAATGTAACTATTTGATAAAAAGTAACTTGTATAACATTTTTCTATGTTGACCTAAATAAAAATCGGCGTTAAATAGTTTTTGTTCGTATTAATTGTTTTTGTTTGAGTTGGTAAAACTGTCAACAATTATTATAGCAACCAGTTTAGTCTCTGTTATAAACTTGAACAATTTAAATGAATATAAGAGAAATAATGTTTGTATGAAGTGAAGAATATTTAAATTAATAGAAATTTAAGCATTGTTCTTTCTCAATTTAAATTTAATTTGTGCGAACTTTTGAAGATGTTTAGAAGAGGTTTAGAAACGTAACGCTTGTATGCAAATCAACGCCACAACATTAGTACGGCTTGTCCGCGAATTTTCGTAATTTAAACAAATGTGAGCAGAGGGAAAACGGTTAATTTGTGGTTTAATGTGTGCTAATTGTATGTAACGGGCTTACACAGCGCCTTTCACTCGTGAGCTTTTAAATATGTAAAGCTTGGGTAAGGTAACCTCAGTACTGAAAGCGAGACAGAGCGGTGCATAATGTAGAGACGGCGTCCATTGTCTGAAGACAGAATGACATAACCGAAATTTCGTGTCCTTTGATAACTTAGGACTTTACATCGTCTTAACAATTTCAAAATATTTCCCTCCTTATAAATAAAGATTTATAGAAGTTTTCTACATGTGATTTCCGGAATTGTTTTATTTAAAAATATTTTAAGCCCTTTAAGTACATTTTAAGTACTTCTCTCCGGCCCAGATAGAGGGAGCACTTCTTCAGACAAAGGAACTTTCCCACGCTTTGCATTATTTCCTAAGACATTAACAGATGATCTTTACGTTTCCTCCTTTACCTTACCTTAGTGCTACCTTACCTTAGTGCTACTTTACCTCAGTACTACCTCAATTTAGTACTACCTTACCTTAGTACTACTTTACCTTAGTGCTACCTTACCTTAGTACTACCTCACATTAGTACTACTTTACCTCAGTACTACCTCACCTTAGTACAACCTCACTTTAGTACTACCCTACCCTAGTACTACTTTACCTTAGTACTACCTCACCTTAGTACTACCTCACCTTAGTACTACTTTACCTTAGTACTACTTTACCTCAGTACTACCTCACCTTAGTACTACCTCACTTTAGTACTACCCTACATTAGTGCTACCTTACCTTAGTACAACCTTATCTTAGTACATCTTTACCTTAGTACTGCCTGACCTTGGTGTTACCTCACCTTAGTACTATCTTACCTTAGTACTACCTTTCTTGCTAATTCTTGTATATGAAGGTGATGCTAAGGATACATCTTTTTGTGACATCAATAGAGAGTAGGTCAAATAAGGCACGTTAATGTGCGCAAGTGTATCCATGATCCTTACGTTTATCCCATGCACAAATCCTTTCTCTTATTCACAATCCTTTTACAAACATTTATTTTGATTATACGTCTTAAAATCACAAAAACATCTTTTCCCAATCTTTTTATCCTTTGGATAACATTGGTTTTTTTATCTTACGTCAATATTGAGTGCAGTTAAACATCCGCAGCCACATATTCCAATAATGAATCCAGAACGTAGTTTTTAATAAACTAAAAAATAGATAAATATTTTTGAAACAGATATATCAAAAAAGCTTTAATCACCTGTGACTATAAATTATAAGTGTAAAACGCTCTGGTGTCTCCTTTAACATTCATACTATTTTTCATTCAATACCTTATATTAGTTCACACTCTCTTTATATATATATATATACATATATATATATATATATATATATATATATATATATATATATATATATATATATAATAAATTAAAAATATTTCAAAAACAAGAATACTTTTAATGAATATATTTATTCTTAAAATATATTATAAAAATATACTAAGGGAATAAATATATTCATTAAAAGTATTCTTGTTTTTGAAATATTTTTAATTTATTAACTATATTACAAGAAAACATATCACCATATTTAATATATATATATTTATATATATATATATATATATATATATATATATATATATATATATATATCGCAATATGTATTCTTGTGTATTAATAAAGAACTAAATCAAAATACAAATACAAGAATTATAATTGAATTTACAATTCAAAGCTTTTCGATTGAATTTTAATTGTTTAATATTCGTGATGATATTGGTACTGTAGCCAACGAAAAGATTTGAATTGTAAATTCAATTATAATTCTTGTATTTGTATTTTGACTTAGTTCTTTATATATATATATATATATATATATATATATATATATATATATATATATATATATATACACAAATTTTCAATCGTTAGTAAAATACTTTTTATTAATTCATTCGAGTGTAAATACGAGTATATAGTTTTAAACTTGTAGTGTATGGCACCTGATGTTAATACAGTTTTTTTTTCAAATAATAATTCATTAGTTGAGTTTAATGAATTCATTTCAGTTTTATATGGGAGAAAACCTTTTCCCATTCCGTTAATTCGTTAAAATAAGTGACAACATACTATTTTATAAAACAGCAGATTTTATAAGTTTTGTGGTAGAACAGCAGTTTTAACGCATAGGCTATGTTACTTTATAACCTAAACATTAATTGTAATTATTTAATAAAACGTAACTCAAATAAAAGTTTTCTATGTTGATCCAAGTAGGAGTTGAGTTTAAAACATTTTTGCTTTATTGCGTGTTTTAGAATGAAATTTGTGTGTTTTTTTCTCTTATGAATTGGGCGAATGTGAAGCATCTGTCAACTTGTAACAAGACGAGTTGATTGCCTTCAGTAATTGGAAGATTTGCAAATTCCCATGATAACATTGTGCACACTTTCGGCCACTCGGTCCGCGTGTGTGGCGAGTACCGTTGCCAAAGTCCGGAGTCGATGTCCTTCACGGTCCCTTCGCCAAATCCTGCTCCAATTTGCTTTCCGTTGTACACTATCCCACCCAGAGCGATACTCTATTGTGCGCCTGACTCGTTTAATTTTTGACTTCCCGAAACGGTACAGTTAGAGGCAAGAGATTGCCGAGGAACCGCGGGTTTCGCGGGTTTCTCGGGATTTGTGCCATTCCCACGGGATAATTACGGTCTGCCATCTACATTTCAAAGTTTTTCTGGAGTCTCTTTTGTCCAGATGTCTTACATGAAGACGTAATTGATATGAAATAATTTCTTCTTATTGGAAGGGAAGAGGTTTTTAGAATGTTATGGAGACACGTTTTAGGCATGGGTAGTCCGTCTTTAGAGGACATTTAACGCTTAACTTGAATAAGAAACCACTTAGGAAAGTGAGAATCTTCGATTGTTTATCATTGGGTAGAAAATTATACAATAAAACATTACGTGCAGAAAATATTATTTTACTGCGTCCAGATACATAGGATTGTGAATATAAATGCTAAGCAAAGGGTATGAAAAACCCCTGCTAAATGGTAAAGGAAAATATAACACGTTTTTGTATAGGTAACCTTCTCTCTATTGGAGTTATATACCTGAGTCTAACGCTTAATCAAATTACTTAAATGATTATAAACATTTTACAAACAGAATTAATCGTTTCACAGCTTTGGATAGTTTTGTATTAGGTTAGGATAGAAAATGACGTCAGAATTAAAATTACTAAATAAATCAATTAATTCAAATTATAAAATAAGCTGACAAAAGAACAAGCACTTTGAATAACTAGTGACTGTTATCCCAGATGGGAGAAACTTTACTTTGTTTTTTATTATGATTTTAAATTAATTTTAAATACATAAAACCATTTAACTGCATTTAAAATTTTGTATTTAAACCCCTGTGTATAAGTCAATTGCAAAGTAATCCAGAGGATAATTATTACAAAAATAACTCGTTTTATTAAATGTTTAGGATGAAATCGCCATGGGTCCATTTTATATCCACAACACATAATTTTGAACAAAACGTAAAATTAAATATGACATCATATTTTATAAATAGCCAATAATGGGGTTGAAACCACCTTCGCTTCATTCTGTTTCAATTATAAATTCTTTTCAATTTGAAAAATACTTCATAATACACATTACTAATAAAGGATGTAACGACACAAATAATAACTCAAGTTTGATTTGTGGTTAAGAGATTTTATATATTTGAAATAAAGTTTTTGAAAATACTCAACAGTTGCTTTAAGTTGTTAACCTAATACTGTTGGTTAATTTAAGGGACGCTTATCAATTATTAATTCTGTTTCTAATGATTTACAAATTTCCAATTTAACTAGAGCTGTAATTATAACTACCAGGAGGTAGAAAGAAGATTAAATCAATATAAATAATATATACACTTCAACAAATAATAATATTTAGGTGTAACTTTAGCATTAGCTTTTTGTTTTAATGAAGACAAACTTTTTCAATTCCTTCTATTAGTTCACACTCTCCTTACAAATATCTTGTTCAAATTTTCAATCGTTAATAAAATATATTTTATTCTTTCACTCAAGCTCTAATACATTTTTTTATACTTGAAGTGGATGACAGTTGACGTTAGTACATTTTTCCGATTAATAATTCATTATTTAAATTTAAAATGAATTAATTTTAGTTTTATATGGGAGAAAAACCTTAACAAAAGGGGCAAGGTATGCAATATAGGTATTTCTTCCCATTTGGTTTAAAATAAGTGTTAACATATGATTCCATTAAACAGCTGATTTTATGTTATAGGTTATTTGTTAGAACAACTGTTTTAAATCAGGGATTATGTTACTTTATTTATAAATATTGTAATCATTTAATAAAAAAGTAACTGAAATAAAATATTTCTTTGTTGGCCTAAGTAGGAGTTCACTTCAAAAGTTTTTTTGTTTAAATTACTCGTTAGAAAATGTGTTCATTCAGAATTGTATACACAGCCGTGTATAAGTATAAACTAGTAGCTCAAGTTGGAAACAGAATCGTACGAGTATAATATTATATAATAATGTATTCCTTACTACATAGTTTTACACGGTTTGTGTTTATTCATTGCCAACTTTCCATTTCAAATTTGCTTTACAAGAACATACTTGCATAAAACAAAATACTCTAATGGTACCATTTTTTTACTACTTATATAAATGACACGGAAGTTCGTAATGTATTAAAATCTGCTGAATTCTTCTAGAAACTAATTATCTTATTAATATTTTTCTAATAAGAATTTATATAAAATTGCCCATCAAATTACAAGGGCTTATGTTCCCTCAATACGTTTACAAGTGTTTCTAGAAGTTGAGTGCATTGGTGAACGGGAGACCTTAATTCCAATCATATCGCAATGGTATCGTTAATTTTAATCTAATTTCAAATTACTTCTACGTCCCAAGAAGTAATTAAAATACAATAATGGCTTCAGATTGCACTATAAAAAGGCTGTGACACCTTGACCCCCTCCCTTGCCTTAATCACGTGGAACCTTTTTTAGGTTATGTTAATGGCCACCATCAGTGGTGAGTGATTACGGACTTTAACCGTGTTAAATACAAAGACTTTGTTCGGCTCCTTGTTGTAACCATTCCAGGAGTGGAGTTTTTTATGTTAATTAAACTTGCATGTTTTTTCCAAGTAGTTGCTTTTATCATTTGCTAAAAAATTAATTCTGAATTAATTTTTTTTTTAATTTTGGGATATTTTACAAAATAAACCAATTAAACTTATTAGGCCTACGTTTTTAATATAATTTTGCCACATCTAATAAGACACTTTTCCATGTTGATCAATATAGACCAAACAAGATATTATTACATATCTGAGAAAAGGGTAGACCATTAATCGAAAAATGGGGAAGGGAGAAAGCTAGAGTAAAGATTGTAATCGAGAAGTTCCGTTACTAAACAAAACGTCATTTGTCGTCAAGGTAATATATTTTGTCCTGATTATACACTATCGGCTCTTGCAAAGAATTCTATGTTATAACACAAGTGTCCGTGATTAATTCCTTCCTGTCATAATTCATAATCCTTCCTTGGTTGATTTCTGTTGGCCTTAACCTTTAGTTCTCCTCAACCACCCTCCTCCTCTGCCTCTAGGTCATATGTCCTCCCTAGGCTGACCTTACTTTATTTGAAGTTTCACTCAGTGTTCAACAACTACGAAAGATCAGGTCTCCCCTGTCTGTATATGCTTTATGGGTAGCTGTCATTTTGTATGACCCCATTATCTTTACTTACCTATGTACAAATACATTTTTTTAAAATTGTAGTGCATGACACGTGATGTTAATACAGTTTTTTCAAATATTAATTCATCAATTGAATTTAATTAATCCGTTTTAATTTTATATTTGAGTAAAACGTGTCACAAAAGGGGTAAGGTATGCATTATAGATATTTCGTCCCATTTGGCTTGCAATAAATGTTAACATGTGATTTCATTAAACAGCTGATTTTATGTTATAGGTTATGTGGTAGAACAGCAGTAAATTTACTTTATTTGCATTATTTGTAATTATTTAATAAAAAGCTACTAAAATAAATTTTTTTTTTATTGACCTAAGTATAAACAGACTTTTAAAATTGTTTGTTTCTATTACTTGTTTAACTGAATCTTTTGGTGGCCTGTGGATGGTTGTATTTGTTGAAAGCACTTTAATTCATTGATGATTTTACCCAAATATATTGTGTCTCCTAACCCTCTTTGAGCTAAGGCTCAGAGATATATTTGCGTTACTTAGAAGTGACCCATCCGCTGTTGTATCGCTATATTTCCACACTTATGAAACTGCTTTCATTGCATTTAGCCTTATCGAAGTGGTTAAATACTACGGTTAGAAAAAGGTCCTACAGAAGTTGTTTTCAAAAATTTTAATAGATGATGTCGATGAAAATATAAAATATATTTGAACGTCTGTATTGTCTACCGCTAATAAACTTGCCTCTGATAATGTGGGTAGTTACTTCAAAAATCAGCTTGTTACTATAGTAACTTTTGCTTTCAACACTATAATACTATTGCAACGGTTGATAGTGGCAAGCTTTATTGTAACAAGGAAGTGGGACCAATGGCCTTGAGGTTAAGTTTTAGTTCCTAGAGTAAATACGGTCAGAGAAAAATATATGATAGCCTTGATTGTTTTCCAGTTACGACTGGTGCAACGCTGTATCACAGGTAGATGATTATGCACAGATGAGCTTTGATTTGCCTCATCTGTGATTTCGCATTCTGTGCTGAACACGAAATATGTTAGGTTTTTTAATTCCTTCTATTAGTTCACATATTCTCCATCTTTCTCTCTCTCTCTCTCTCTCTCTCTCTCTCTATACATACACACACCCATATATATATATATATATATATATATATATATATATATATATATATATATATATATATATATATATACATATTCATCTTATAAAGTTTAAATAATATTTTTTAATTAAAACTTGTAATGGATGACACTTAATGCTAGTACAGTTTTTTCAAATATTAAATTATTTAATTTAAATAATTAATTTCAGTTTTACATGGGAGAAAACCTTTTACAAAAGGGGCAGGTTATACAATATAGTTATTTCATCCCATGTGGCTTAAAATAAGTAGTAACATTTAACTTCATACAACAGCTGATTTTATGATTTAAGTTATGATGTAGAGCCCTTTTTAAACTGCAGGATGTTACATTATTTGTTGCTCCTTATTAGGTTACAATGTAATTATTCAATATTTTTTGACACTTATTCAAGATATTATATATTTTGTATATAAAATTTGTAATTAACTTCCTTAGGCGCGTTTGGAACATTTTAAGAATTGAATTTTGTTAAAATTGTTGAATAAAGTTTTCAATAGTTAAATTTTCTAACTTCTAATAAAGGTTTTATTAAACTACATTAACCAGAATCTATTAAATCCTCTATTAGCTACATCAACTAGATTCTATTAAATCCTCTATTAACTACATCAACTAGATTCTATTAAATCCTCTATTAACTACATCAACTAGATTCTATTAAATCCTTTATTAACTACATCAACTAGATTCTATTAAATCCTCTATTAACTACATCAACTAGATTCTATTAAATCCTTTATTAACTACATCAACTAGATTCTATTAAATCCTCTATTAACTACATCAACTAGATTCTATTAAATCCTCTATTAACTACATCAACTAGATTCTATTAAATCCTTTATTAACTACATCAACTAGATTCTATTAAATCCTCTATTAACTACATCAACTAGATTCTATTAAATCCTCTATTAACTACATCAACTAGATTCTATTAAATCCTCTATTAACTACATCAACTAGATTCTATTAAATCCTCTATTAACTACATCAACTAGATTCTATTAAATCCTCTATTAACTACATCAACTAGATTCTATTAAATCCTCTATTAACTAGATCAACTAGATTCTATTAAATCCTCTATTAACTACATCAACTAGATTCTATTAAATCCTCTATTAACTACATCAACTAGATTCTATTAAATCCTTTATTAACTACATCAACTAGATTCTATTAAATCCTCTATTAACTACATCAACTAGATTCTATTAAATCCTCTATTAACTACATCAACTAGATTCTATTAAATCCTCTATTAACTACATCAACTAGATTCTATTAAATCCTCTATTAACTACATCAACTAGATTCTATTAAATCCTCTATTAACTACATCAACTAGATTCTATTAAATCCTCTATTAACTAGATCAACTAGATTCTATTAAATCCTCTATTAACTACATCAACTAGATTCTATTAAATCCTCTATTAACTACATCAACTAGATTCTATTAAATCCTCTATTAACTACATCAACTAGATTCTATTAAATCCTCTATTAACTACATCAACTAGATTCTATTAAATCCTCTATTAACTACAGTAACTAGATTCTATTAAATCCTCTATTAACTACATCAACTAGATTCTATTAAATCCTCTATTAACTACAGTAACTAGATTCTATTGAATCCTCTATTAACTACATTAACCAGAATCTATTAAATCCTCTATTAATTACATCAACTAGATTCTATTAAATCTTCTATTAACTACAGAAACTAGATTCTATTAAATCCTCTATTAACTACATCAACTAGATTCTATTGAATCCTCTATTAACTACATTAACCAGAATCTATTAAATCCTCTATTAATTACATCAACTAGATTCTATTAAATCCTCTATTAACTACAGTAACTAGATTCTATTAAATCCTCTATTAACTACATCAACTAGATTCTATTAAATCCTCTATTAACTACAGTAACTAGATTCTATTAAATCCTCTATTAACTACATCAACTAGATTCTATTAAATCCTCTATTAACTACATCAACTAGATTCTATTAAATCCTCTATTAATTACATCAACTAGATTCTATTAAATCCTCTATTAGCTACATCAACTAGATTCTATTAAATCCTCTATTAACTACATCAACTAGATTCTATTAAATCCTCTATTAACTACAGTAACTAGATTCTATTGAATACTCTATTAACTACATTAACCAGAATCTATTAAATCCTCTATTAATTACATCAACTAGATTCTATTAAATCCTCTATTAACTACAGTAACTAGATTCTATTAAATCCTCTATTAACTACATTAACTACATTCTATTAAATCCTCTATTAACTACAGTAACTAGATTCTATTAAATCCTCTATTAACTACATCAACTAGATTCTATTAAATCCTCTATTAACTACATCAACTAGATTCTATTAAATCCTCTATTAACTACATCAACTAGATTCTATTAAATCCTCTATTAACTACATCAACTAGATTCTATTAAATCCTCTATTAACTACATTAACTAGATTCTATTAAATCCTCTATTAACTACATCAACTACATTCTATTAAATCCTCTATTAATTACATCAACTAGATTCTATTAAATCTTCTATTAACTACAGTAACTAGATTCTATTAAATCCTCTATTAACTACATCAACTAGATTCTATTGAATCCTCTATTAACTACATTAACCAGAATCTATTAAATCCTCTATTAATTACATCAACTAGATTCTATTAAATCCTCTATTAACTACAGTAACTAGATTCTATTAAATCCTCTATTAACTACATCAACTAGATTCTATTAAATCCTCTATTAACTACAGTAACTAGATTCTATTAAATCCTCTATTAACTACATCAACTAGATTCTATTAAATCCTCTATTAACTACAGTAACTAGATTCTATTGAATCCTCTATTAACTACATTAACCAGAATCTATTAAATCCTCTATTAATTACATCAACTAGATTCTATTAAATCCTCTATTAACTACAGTAACTAGATTCTATTGAATCCTCTATTAACTACATTAACCAGAATCTATTAAATCCTCTATTAATTACATCAACTAGATTCTATTAAATCCTCTATTAACTACAGTAACTAGATTCTATTAAATCCTCTATTAACTACATCAACTAGATTCAATTAAATCCTCTATTAACTACAGTAACTAGATTCTATTAAATCCTCTATTAGCTACATCAACTAGATTCTATTAAATCCTCTATTATCTACATCAACTAGATTCTATTAAATTCTCTATTAACTACATTAACTACATTCTATTAAATCCTCTATTAACTACAGTAACTAGATTCTATTAAATCCTCTATTAGCTACATCAACTATATTCTATTAAATCCTCTATTAACTACATTAACCAGAATCTATTAAATCCTCTATTAACTACATCAACTAGATTCTATTAAATCCTCTATTAACTACATCAACTAGATTCTATTAAATCCTCTATTATCTATAATTTTCAAATGAAGTATTTACTCAGCGGCCCCACTTTCACATTATATTTCTTTCTTCACTTGTATGTGTTAAAATAAAAATCGGCATTTTGAGTTGGCTATAGATAGAATATTGTTATTAAATGTATACCCATAAGCTTAGATAGTTACACAGATGTAACTTGAGTAAGTAACCCTCCTAACCACAAATAATAATTTTATTTCAACCCTTGAGTAATTTCAATTCCAAAGCAATCCTCTTCAGAGAAAATTACTATAAGAAATATAACTTTTTTATAATAACTTATAAATTACATCAGTTACTTTTGTAGTAATTTCATCTGAAGATATTTTGAAATGTACATAATGGTTTAATAGACAAATTTATTTGTGGTTAAGGATTTATTTTTTTAAAATAAAAAATTTGGTAATGTTGTTTTTTTTAGGCTAAGTGCATATACATAATTTCATTTATGAAATAAATAATAAAAATATTTCACGGGGAAACCAGTACTTATAAAAATATACAAAACACAAACAGGAAACCCCTAAACGCAGCTAAGCCTGTCTGGGATGTTTTATTAGTGTTAATTTACTTTCAGGCAAATTTGTAAAACCTAATCGAAGAGGCTTAGACCTGTGTGGTGCAAGGCCTTAACTTGTTAGTGGGATATATCCTTGGAACGTCGTGCGTTGATTTATTACGCACACACTTCTGGAGAAAATACAGAACTTGTTCGCTTGCATTTGCAATTAAAATCCCTGGCTACAAATAAAGCGGGTATAAAGTTTAGCAGTAGTCTTAACCTTCTAATCCTAACTGTGCTAGCGATATGTACTTGAACGTTTTGTAACCGTTTTAATTTCGAGGCTATGAGGGTTTAAATTTTGTTATTCTGGCTACTTAAAAGCCACACTTTCTTATATATATATATATATATATATACACACACACACACACACCACGCGCGCGCAGAGGCAGAGAAAGAGATTTTACGTAGTAAGATATACCCACAAACAAAAGCACACTACAGCCTAGTAAAACAAAGAATTCGCTTGGTTCGTTGAATAGAAGGTTTTATTTTCTTGATCGTAGATAACTCGGTGCTTGCGGTGGCCGTTGGATGGAATGAATAAGTTTCTCCTAGGCGAATGAACGTGTTCCCTAAACAATGGCTGGGCGAATGCCACATCCGGCCTTAGGTACACTTGCTGTACGTCTTACGCTAGCGCCAGTTGTTTTGTTCAATGTTTTTGCAGCCAACCTTGACTAATTCTCTTTCAAAACGTCATCAAGACGTCTTCCAAGAGCTATCATCCATTAGAGCTTGTATAGCCTATGAATTATAGGAAAAGTCAATGCCTATTCACGGGAATATGTTAGACATTTTTAAGATTGTGTATGTAAAGAATCGAGCTTATGAGCTATAGGATACGACTGTGTCTGTATAGGAGAATATGGTAGAGACTGCAAGGGTTGGGTATCTGAAGAAGCGACCCTATGTATCATAGGAAAGGCATGTTACTGTATACTGGAATACGGTAGAGATTTAAAGGGTTAGGTATCTGAAGAAACGAGGCTGTGACTATAGGAAAAGCTTGTGTCTGTATAAGGGATTATGGCAGAGACCTTAAGGGTTGGATATCTGAAGAAGCGAGCCTATGTTCTTAGGAAAGGCTTCTATCTGTGTAAGGGATTATGTTAGAGACTCACCATAATCTGAAGAAGTCAGCCTATGAACTATGGGTAAGTTGTGTCTATGCATGAATACAGTAGAGTCTTAAGGAGCTTCCTGTATAGGCATAAGTTTTTATCTAAACGTAGGTCTGTTTTCCCAACCAGGAACAAAATCAGGTGTCCATCCGTAACCAGATATAACTTGTTTCTGGAGGTATTTCAAATTTGTATAGACTTTCGAGTGTATGTGTTAACAGTGGGATATGTCAGCAAAACTATATTTCTGACAGCGTTTTCCTGTCAAGTATACAAATAATATTTTTAATATTTAATTATTAAACAAAAAATTAAGTACTGTTCTTTAACGGGTTTATTTTGTTGTTCATCAATACAAAATGGAATGCGACGAATGAAAATAAAATAAATATATTTTCATTAGTAAAAACTACTTGAATGAAAATAATTATTTACTTTCATAAAAAAAATATTACGAAATAATAAATATTTCATCCCCTTTAAAATAGGGGAGAAAATAGTGAGTTATTTGGGAGTAACATCGAGATTACGCGAGTAAATAACTCGCCGTCGTTAGATGACATAGTTATTATAAACAGTTTCATTTTAGACACTAAAAAAATATTTCGTAAGACTATTTCTTAGAAATGTAGGTCTGAAAATGTTTTATTATTTTTTTAAAATATGTCGTAAATGTTATTAAAGCAGATAAGTTGCGATCAAAAGTGTTACAAAAGTTTGTGTAACTCAACTCTAGGATTCAATCTGTGTGCAACATTACAAAGTACGACTCTAGGATACAATCTGTGTGCATCATTACAAAGTACGAGTCTAGGGTAATCTGTGTGCAGCATTACAAAGTACAACTCTTGGAGATAATTGTTTGCAACATTACAAGGTATAACTCTAAGATACAATATGTGTACAACATTACAAAGTACGATTCTAGAATACAATCTGTGTGCATCATTACAAAGTACGAGTCTAGGGTAATCTGTGTGCAGCATTACAAAGTACAACTCTTGGAGATAATTGTTTGCAACATTACAAGGTATAACTCTAAGATACAATATGTGTACAACATTACAAAGTACGACTCTAGAATACAATCTGTGTGCATCATTACAAAGTACGAGTCTAGGGTAATCTGTGTGCAGCATTACAAAGTACAACTCTTGGAGATAATTGTTTGCAACATTACAAGGTATAACTCTAAGATACAATATGTGTACAACATTACAAAGTACGACTCTAGAATACAATCTGTGTGCATCATTACAAAGTACGAGTCTAGGGTAATCTGTGTGCAGCATTACAAAGTACAACTCTTGGAGATAATTGTTTGCAACATTACAAGGTATAACTCTAAGATACAATATGTGTACAACATTACAAAGTACGACTCTAGAGTACAATCTGTGTGCAACATTACAAAGTACGACTCTAGAATACAATCTGTGTGCATCATTACAAAGTACGAGTCTAGGGTAATCTGTGTGCAGCATTACAAAGTACAACTCTTGGAGATAATTGTTTGCAACATTACAAGGTATAACTCTAAGATACAATATGTGTACAACATTACAAAGTACGACTCTAGAGTACAATACGTGTGTAACATTACAAAGTACGACTCTAGGGTACAATCCGTATTCGCAAGTTTGTAAACTATGACTCTAGAATTCAATGTATTTCTGAAATTTCAACATATTTCTACATTTAAAAAAGTTATTTTTACGCTTTATGCGCATTCCAAATAAAATCTTAATATTTTTCGACCTGTAAATCTAAGCTAACCTGACCCAAGACTTAAATTTTTAATAAATTATTTTGAAAAGAAATAATTTGAAAATTTTTTTTATTAAAACGCACTTTTGTTTTAATCCTCTACTGCGTTTTCATTTGCAAAAAGTAACTGCATAATATTATTGGACAAGAAATCATTCTTGTAAATGCATAAATTTATATTATAATTAATAAATTGTTTTGAGCACTGTTGATTAATATTTTAACTAAATAAATAAAACTCACTAACCACAATGCATACTTCTGAAGATGATTACCATGTAATCGAAATGTACGTAAAGTAATTCTAGTAAAATAAAGACTTTGCTATTGTGGCTAATGGATTTTATTTATTTAGCCTCAAAATAATATATTATAATATGTGGAAGTTGGAAGTCAATAGTGTAAACATAATGTAAAATGCAACGAAGCTGTGGAAGATTTTGTTACAATACTAAAAAGGAAATACGATGAGCGATTAAAGATATTTATTAGGCGAAAGGTTTCTTTTATGGCGGACAAGATATTTATTCTCTGCACGATATTCTGCACGAAGTGTGTGTTTTGGAGGTTATGATGGCCTCTTTCTACGTGACACTGAACACTCACGACAACAGGCGCCAACGATTCTGTTATAGCATAGGCTTGGCTTGCCTGACGGAAGTAAACGAATCACCGAATATTAATTATAGAATAACTCATAGCTTTCTACAAGTGCAGCGTATGCAAGTGCAAGGGTTCACTTGATCCGAACATGTTAGAATGTGTGATGGAACGAGTAATTCACTATCTCGGATACACGTAGGCTAGAGAAAGTTAGGATACATGTGTTTTGGTCGATGCAAGCAGTACTGGTTTGGTGGAGTTTGTTTGCGTTCATGCATGTGCATAAACATAACCCCCGAGGGGAGATTTATAGAGATTCTGCGTAGCTTCTAATTTAAGATGTGTAACTTTATCTCTTGAAAACTGGACGATATCTAATTATTTACCGTCTCGGCTACTATACTGAATAAATTCCTTAAAGTCTTCGAATTTAAAAAAGTGTACATATTTATACAATATTCAGAAATTTGTAAGCAACATTATTAATATGTCAGTTACTGTGCCCAATTATGGCTCCAATATAAAGGCAAAATAGGTGCATTAAGTACGTATCCATTTTAGGAAAAATACTTTTTAAGTTGGAGTTCTATGAAAAAAACTAGTTGAAAGATAAACCGTAACAAACAACAACAGTAATATAAACAATCATATGTTATAACTCATTTCAAGCCAAATGGAAATAACTATATTGCATACCTTGCCCCTTTTGTGAAAATTGTTTCTCCCACATATAACTAAAATTAATCCATTAATGAATTATTATTTGAAAAACTATATTAACATCAAGTATCATCCACTACAAATTTAAAAGAGTATTTAAACTTGAGTGGATGAATAGAAAGTATTTTATTAACGATTGAAAATTTGTACGAGATAAACACACACGCGCGCGCGCGCGCACAAACACAGGCTCACACACACGCACACACACACACACACACACACACACACACACACACACACAGATATATATATTTATATATATATATATATATATATATATATATATATATATATATATATATATATATATATAATGAGACTATGAACGAATAGAACGAATTGAAATCACTGACAGACAATTAGCTTACAATTTTGAAAATTAACAAAAAACATTAGCGAGTTAACGATGAATTTAAGAAGAAATATCACGATCGAATAAAAGAAAAGTAAAACAATTTTGTATAACAAACAGCTGGTGAAGAAAGAATGAAGCATTTAGCTAACGTATACTATGAAACGGAAAATATCTAAAAGAATGAATAACGAAATAACGACGGTAGAAACGTAAAAAAAAGGCGAGTAGTCTATCAAACAGCACAGTCACGATTTGAGATAAAAAAAAAGATCAGAGATGGTCAGCAATTCGTTTACAACCAATCGAATTTAGTCTCGACGAGCAAGAAAGTTTACGAGCTAAACTTCCTGCGAGTACTCGCCAAATGGTGAATAACTCTCCCCAGGCTTTATAGCGATCGTAAACCTTTCACATTCAACCAAAATCTGATCTTGGCCTGATTTCAGACTATCTACCCTAACTTCCTTTATTATTCGTAGCGGCGTAACAGTAATAATAAACGACGCGTTTCGGGATGTTGTCATTTACAAAGGTTCGGTGCTCTAAAAAAGATTCTATCGCTAAACGAGTCACATTTTCTCACTATGACGAAACTGGGAATGACAGATAAAGTTGGTTCACAAACGCAAACGTCAATAATAAACAATCTTATAAGCATTAAATACGCCCGGTAACATTTAAAGCAGGAAGAGAGAATGTAGCAAATAAAAATAATGCATAAGTACTTCAGGAAAACTAAAGTTCATTTATGAATTAAAAAATCTTTTGTATTTATACATAAATCAAATTCCATAATTTATATTAACAGTTTTGTTTAAGGACCAAAGTAAAAGGGATTCCTGTAATCTATTTTTTGCAAACAAAATACAATACTAATTAACGCGTTTCTGCATTATGTTATCTTCTCTGAAAATAGGATCATCTTGAAATGAGTTGGATTTTCTCACCATAGAGGACCGGGAAATGACAGATTACCTTTATTGTTTATAAACTAAGCTCAATTTGAATAATAAACAATCTTGTACACAAATTACAGTTTTCTTTGACAGCTGGTGAAAATGGTCTTTAGTTTAAAATAATATTTTCGTACATAAATTACTGTTTTATTTTGTGATTTTTTTCAACAACGGATAATGCCATATCTTCCTAAAGTATACGTTTTTAAAACGGGTGTAAACATTGTGTTTCATCCAAGTAATTACTTTTGTCATTAGATTGATTACAATAATTTTTAATTTTGTTTTTGTAAAAAAAATTTTAAATTGACTATGATGACCAATTATTATTATTTATTATTATTATTTAAATAATAACAGTTCAATGTAAATATATATGTGACATATATAAACTACTCGAAGAATCAATTTGCTATACTTTGGCTGCTCGTGAAAGACCTGTTGATGGATCTCATCAGGTAGTTCTATGATCTTCCTCAGGTAGTTCTGTGATCCTTCTCAGGTAGTTTCTATGATACTCTTCAGGTAGCTCTGTATTCCTCCTCAGGTAGTTCTATGATCCTCCTCAGGTAGTTTCTGTGATCCTCCTCAGGTAGTTCTATGATCCTCCTCAGGTAGTTCTATGATACTCCTCAGGTAGCTCTGTGATCCTCATCAGGTAGTTTTATGATCCTCCTCAGGTAGCTCTGTGATCCTTCTCAGGTAGTTCTGTGATCCTCCTCAGGTAGTTTCTGTGATCCTCCTCAGGTAGTTCTATGATCCTCCTCAGATAGTTCTATGATCCTCCTCAGGTAGTTCTACAATACTCCTCAGGTAGCTCTGTGATCCTCATCAGGTAGTTTTATGATCCTCCTCAGGTAGCTCTGTGATCCATCTCAGGTAGTTCTGTGATTCTCCTGAGGTAGTTTTTACGATACTCCTCAGGTAGCTCCGTGATTCTCCTCATGTAGGTCTGTGATCCTCTTCAGGTAGCTCTGTGATCCTCCTCTTGTAGTTTCTATGATACTCCTCAGGTAGCTCTGTAGTCCTTCTCAGGTAGTCTCTATGATCCTTCTCAGGTAGTTCTATGATCTTCCTTAGGTAGTTCTGTGATCCTCCTGAGATAGTTCTATGTTCCTCTTCAGGTAGTTCTATGATCCTCCTCAGGTAGTTTCTATGATACTCCTCAGGTAGTTTCTGTGATCCTCCTCAGGTATCTGTATGATCCTTCTCAGGTAGTTTAGGTAGTTCTGTGATCCTACTCAGAAGTTCTATGTTCCTCCTCAGGTAGTTCTGTGATCCTCCCCAGGTAGTTTCTATGATACTCCTCAGGTAGTTTAATTCTGTGATCTTCCTCAGATAGTTCTGTGTTCCTCCTCAGGTAGTTCTGTGATCCTCCTCAGATAGTTCTGTGATACTCCTCAGGTAGTTCTGTGATCCTCCACAGGTAGTTTCTATGATACTCCTCAAGTAGCTTTGTAATCCTCCTCAGGTAGTTTCTATGATACTCCTCAGGTAGTTCTATGATCTTCCTTAGGTAGTTCTGTGATCCCCCTCAGATAGTTCTATGATCCTCCTCAGGTAGTTTCTATGATACTCCTCAGGTAGTTTAGGTAGTTCTGTGATCTTCCTCAGATAGTTCTGTGTTCCTCCTCAGGTAGTTCTGTGATCCTCCCCAGGTAGTTTTTTATGATACTCCTCAGGTAGCTCTGTGATTCTTCTCAGATAATTCTATAATTCTCCTCAGGTAGTTCTATGATCCTCTTCAGGTAGCTCTGTAAAACAGCCATGACGATGAAATTTTAACAAGAAATCTTTCTTTTCCTATTAAGAACTTTGCACAGTAACTTGCTTCCGGCAGGGAGATATTGGTTAGAAATCTAGTTTCATAAAAAGGACGTGCAGAGCAAAAAACGTGACTTCCTAAAGACGGGTAGTGAATAATTTGCTGATTTAATATAACGTCTCTGTAAAAGTGCGTGGGCGAAGGTCCCGTTCCTCAAATATAACGGGCCTAGTCTGCATAAATGAATACGATAGATGTTACCAATTTAACTGCACGGAATCGTCGTCAATTTGCTAGTTAGCTGTGAAGATAAATTGCCGTTTATGCCTGGACGTGGTTCTATCGTTGATTCACAGATAAAAGCATTCTTATTATTAGTTGGTCCACAGATACAACATTTTTACTGTTAGTTGGTTTACAAATACAACATTCTAATTATTAGTTGGTTCACAGATACAACGTTCTTACTGTTAGTTGATTCACAAGTACAACATTCTAGTTATTAGTTGGTTCACAGATACAACTTTCTAGTTATTAGTTGATTCACAGATACAACTTTCTAGTTATTAGTTGGTTCACAGTTACAACTTTCTTACTATTAGTTGGTTCACAGATAAAACTTTATAATTATTATGTGGTTCACAGATACAACTTTCTAGTTATTAGTTGGTTCACAGATACAACTTTCTAGTTATTAGTTGGTTCACAGTTACAACTTTCTTACTATTAGTTGGTTCACAGATAAAACTTTATAATTATTATGTGGTTCACAGATACAACTTTCTAGTTATTAGTTGGTTCACAGATACAACTTTCTAGTTATTAGTTGGTTCACAGTTACAACTTTCTTACTATTAGTTGGTTCACAGATAAAACTTTATAATTATTATGTGGTTCACAGATACAACTTTCTAGTTATTAGTTGATTCACAGATACAACTTTCTAGTTATTAGTTGGTTCACAGTTACAACTTTCTTACTATTAGTTGGTTCACAGATAAAACTTTATAATTATTATGTGGTTCACAGATACAACTTTCTAGTTATTAGTTGGTTCACAGATACAACTTTCTAGTTATTAGTTGGTTCACAGTTACAACTTTCTTACTATTAGTTGGTTCACAGATAAAACTTTATAATTATTATGTGGTTCACAGATACAACTTTCTAGTTATTAGTTGGTTCACAGATAAAACTTTATAATTATTATCTGGTTCACAGATACAACTTTCTTACTATTAGTTTGTTCACAGATACAACATTCTAGTTATTAGTTGGTTCACAGATACAACTTTCTAGTT
Source organism: Prosapia bicincta (assembly GCA_036971475.1). Lineage (NCBI taxonomy): Eukaryota > Metazoa > Arthropoda > Insecta > Hemiptera > Cercopidae > Prosapia > Prosapia bicincta. The sequence goes on from JBAIZL010000005.1 coordinate 55,540,575, forward strand.
ATTAGTTGGTTCACAGATAAAACGTTATAATTATTAGTTGATTACATCATTCTATTCATTAGTTGATTAACATACAAAACATTCTAATTATTAGACATATATTTCTGGAGCAATCACCACTAGAGATTGAGTATAGCGCCGTTAATCCGAAGTACCAGAGATTAATCCCTGGTCATGCACGCACGTCGTGGTAATTCTGAACTACACTAGCTCCTAGAGAAACCGTTTTAGTGATAGTTTAACCGCTGATAAAAAAATTTATAATAACGCAATGCTGTGATTATAAACACAAACGTGTGTAATTGTTGTCGTGAATAAAAACATCTTTCGGTTTAAACGTGGCTACTCTTTAATCTCACGTGTTGTCATAGTTGTCCCTGTACCCAGTACCAGAGGATCCATCATATCTTCTTACTCGTATTTAGTCCCTTAATGTTTCTTAACCACTCTTACTTAGCATTACTCTTTGTGCCCTCGCTGGTGAGTAAGACTAATTCAAGTACTCTACGATCCTCGTATATATTCGTGTAACATTAGACTTCAGGTCCTCACCCTAAACCCTATCTAGTGCGTATTCACAACCCCTTTAAAACCCTTCCCAAAGGCTGATAATATCCTCCCTCAATTACACTCGACAATCCCTTCAATCCCGGACTCCCAGACTGGGAACTTGGTCCTAGGCGGGCATTACCTACCCATTAGACCTCGAGATCGCTACAAGGCCACGCTGGACAATTCCTTCATGTCTTCCCTTAACCAATAATTGTCATACTTTCTTACAAAAAAGACATAAAATAAATTTATCTTCCACCTCCAAGTGGCATCAGAATCAGAGATCGTGCGAGTGCGCGTGTGCCTTTAGTCGGGGCAAATGTTGCATTTGAATATTTTAAATTTAGAAAGGAATAATTTAGTAAGAGTATCAAACAAAATTACGTATTTGCTCCATGACATTTTGATAAGCTTGGGTTTTTTTGTACAACCACCGCAAAACTTTATAAAGTTCAAGTCGGAACAGCTGCTATGTTGAGCGTTGATTGATTACTTTTTGAACTTATAGACTAAAAATAAACCATTAACGCATTAAGTTTTGAAGTTTTGCAGTGGTATACAGTACTCTTCTCTGACTGAAGGCGCGTTTTTTCCGACACTTGCACCTACCTGTACTTTCACATTCTAATTTGCCTACAGTGAGATAATGATTAAACTAAACTGGACGTCCTTGACAATACGCCGTCTTAACGCGTTTGCCCGCCAATAAGTTTTCTCCCTGTCAATAACAGCTGTTATAATTGTTACGTTGGTCAGCCTGGACGCCGCGGAGAAAGCCATCAGGTCGCAGTCTGGCCACTGCCTCCTATAAATAACGAACTCTGTACAAGGGAATGACAAATCTATTGACTTGTTCTCTTCCTAACTAGCGACATTGGATTCCAGACATGAACGCTCCATGTTCTCTAGACACTGCTTCGTTGCGTCGTACTAATGGTGCGACATTCTCAGATAAAGCGACTGACGAAGAGTCTTCGCTAACTTAATGAAGGTAAGGATCGATCGAGTGTGGCTGGCATCGACGTTGAAGCGGTCGTGTCCAAAACGGGTGAATCAAGATATTGCTACGTTTCCAGGCATAAAACATCGTTCGATTTATAAACTCGATTTGTTGCGTTTAAATTTACAATGTTGTAACCGAAGAAACGTAATTTTGGCCGTTAAATTTTGATGATGTTTTAAAATTTGAAACGAGCACAACGTATAATAACTCTGAAATAAGAAAATTAAAATGACCGAACGTTTGGGTAATCGGGTGACCATCTTCATAAATCTCTATAAATTAGTTTTGTATATATATTTGGTTATAACAATATTTTTAAAACAAAATGCTTCCAACTTTTAAAGAAGAATACACGAAGTTACACGAAGAATAAGTTACAAACAAGAAAAAATAATTCATTAAATACATTAGCTTACATGGTTATTAAGTCTAAAGGTCTAAGGTGCATAGTACATGCTAAACTGTAAGCTAGAAAAGTCAAATGTATTCAAGCATTTCTCCAGAATAAAAATATGGTAAATTTCAACAGTGTTAAGTTATATAGTTATATAAAATCTAAGGTTATTTTCGACAAAATTATATCTGATGTTGTAGAAATCCTATAGGTTCACGCATATAATGATAAAACTTGTTGCTGACGTGCCAAACATCAAAACTTGTAAAAGAGACAGAAATAAACTCACTTTATAACCATATAAAACTTTATAAACTAATTTTAAAAATACTTAACTAAGTGAATATGTAATTGCTTACTAGCTGAACGTTTCAAAACAATCGTTCCTTTTACGAAGCTAACCCTCTACTCACTCTAGTCTACTATCACTACATTACTCTGTAGATGGTTAGCTTCGTAAAAGGAGCGAATGTTTTGAAACGCGTCAGCAAGTAAGCAATTACGTATTCACTTAGTTAAGTACTTTTAAAATTAGTTTAATCAGTGAATTCAAGATGATTACATCAAGCAACTTCAACTTTATAAAATAGTAACAAAGGACCATGTTATACAAAGAAAATATAGATTCAAAGTATCCGGTTATGATAGATTTTATTATTTATAACAAGTAATAAAAAAATTAAGTCAATTCCTACTTAGGTAAATAAAGACAATTTTTATTTGAGTTACTATTTATTTAGTAATTACAATTAATATAAATATGTATATACAGTACATTTTCACAATATTAAGTGGCAAAGTAGAAAGCATAATTAATTATAAACTTAATTAATTAAATTTAATTAACGAATTGATATTTGAAAACCTCTATTAACATTAAGTGTCATCCACTACAAGTTTCAACAAGTAATAGGCCTATATATATAAAATTTAAAGTCAATTCCTACTTGGCTAGAATTTTATTTTAGTTACTTTTCATTAAATAATTGCAATTAGTATAAATATAGTAACATAACCTATACGTCACAACAGCTGTTCTACACATAACCTTAAACATAAAATCAGCTGTTCTATGATATCGTATGTTATCTCTTATACTAATGCAAATAAAACGAAATAAATATATTGCATACCTTGCCTCTCTTTTGTGAAACGTTTTCTCCCATATAGAACTAAAATTAATTTATTAAAATTAATTGATCTATTAATATTTGAAAAAAACTGTAATAACACCAAGCGTCATCCACTACAAAACATGTATTTGAATCTGAGTAGGTTAATAAAATGTATTTTATTCACGATTGAAAATTTTAACTATATATATATATTTGTGTGTGTGTGTGTGTGTGTGTGTGTGTGTGTGTGTACATATATAAATATGTATATATATATATATATATATATATATATATATATATAGAGAGAGAGAGAGAGAGAGAGAGAGAGATCTAATAGCAGGAATTGAGATATACAAGATAATTTTTGCCAACACTTATTGACTAGTGACGGCACCTCCATTTTGAATTATGTTTTTGTATCGCTTCACAGAAATAAGAGGCAGTGTTTCACTAATTGCTTCAACTGTTTACCTTATACTTGAACCTTATACTTGATTTAATAAACTTTATCATATTTTTAGTAAAGCTCAGTAGGGTGTAGCTCACTGCAGTAAGCCTCAGCATACTAACGGTCGTTATAGTAAAGCTCACTGTACCAGGTCTTTAAGTAAATGTTTTGTTTAACTCTGCTGGTTTATGGACATCGTTTTTAACATTTTTTGTCGCCTTCCTCACATATTACACAAATCATTTCCATAACGACTTTTGAAGAAGATACATTTGTTTCAAATACGACCACGTTTCAAATAGTTTGGCAAAATAAACGACTGGATGTTGGTTTTACTTTCAGGCCGGGAGAAAGTCTCTCGTCGGCATTCCTCGGGGACTCGCTCTGCGACCAGCGCCATGTACTGCGACGCCACGCTAGAAATTCTGCCCATTGCATCTCACAGAGCGATCTAGACATAGCTAAATGTGTTTATTTCGACCCGCCAGCCGTTGGCAATTTTTTTTTTAACAGTACTTTTGTAATTTGGCGCGAATCAGTTGTTGGTGCTTGTTATTCGGACCAACGGACACGCTTTAAGGGAACCTTAGGTTCACCATCGCACTTCTAGACCATCTCTCTATCGGTGTAGAACTTGTTTAGGAAGCAAAGGTTTAATAAAACTAGGATTAAGGTGGGGTGTGAAACTCTCTTGGTACTGGAAATAGAAGAAATCCACTGCCAGCAAGGACAGGGCTGCAAATATTAAATAAACCTGATCTTTATCGGTGCATTTCCCATCTAGGTTGAGAAATACGAAAGTATAAAAGTTTAATAAAACTAGGATTAAGGAGGTAACATTTCCCGGCGAATGAAACGGCTATAAACTTTTAAGGTCGTCATTTGAACTCGTCCTATTACGGTTATGCCAAAGGCGTTCTAAACATTAACGGAATTTAAAAATTGCTTCTCAAAAACTCTCCGTAATACCAAGTCAAGTTGAAAGTAGCGCGACTCCTCCACACACTTGTTTAAGGTGGTCATTTGCGATTGTTGCAAACATGCAAGAAAACTTCACGTCATCCTTACACATGTACAGTGCTGTACGTATACAGAATGTGAAATCAACACGTCTTTTTATAGCGATGTTCCCAACACGGAATGTAAATTTGTCAAATTATTGTTGTCAGTCAGCTTCAACTTTTCCCGGACCGCATTCATGCGTTGCATCATGGGACGCGTTGCCCTCCCACACTTGGATTTCTCCACACTTGATATTGACCTTTTAGTGAATACCTGATATACGACAATAAAATCACTGATAGTGATTGTTGCGGAGAAAGTGATGCCCAATACAGGCGTGAAGCTCGTTGTAGATCGAAGCTTATCAAAGAACGAACGACGTCAGTGACGGTCGATTTAACGCGTAGTCGTTGCTGAGTGCCGAGAGATGTGGCTGGTAACTCAGTACTTCCAAGCAGACATATGTACGGTCCAGCTAACCCTCGTGTACTACCACTTCTGAAAACATATTACATTTTCAGAACATCAACAGCTTCTGCATCCGATATGTCAACACAAATTTCAAGATTGTTTATTACTTCATACCGAAGCTAATTTATCACCGAATTGAACATCGACCGTCTCATGCAAGTCAGTGTTTTGACAATCCTTATCATGTTTGTAGGAACGTTTTTATACTGACTCAACGCAGCCATTCACCTCCCGTCCCAACTATATTTTAGGCGTATTTGTTATCAATACATTCAGACATTCTATTATACAAAAGTAAAACGTTTTCCAAAAAACTCTTGAGAGGTCGTAACAGCTCATCCAGGATATAATTACTGTATTCATAAGGTTGGAATTCTTAAAACGAAATGGGTAATTTTGTTAAAGATACAGAAAACTCAAAACACCTCGTGGTTGTTATTTTATGAAATCAGTGACCATGTTATTGCCTCCGTCTGCACTCCACTGCCTGCTGTTATAAATGAAAAGTTCTTCAAGAATGTTCTCCCCATGTTCTTGAAGGAATCTACTTCAGAACCTTGGCTGAAATAATCTAATGTAATAGTAATGATCTAATATAAATCTTTTTGGTTCATTTATATTTTAAAATGATTTTTTTCATTCACTTCTCACTGGTTTAAGTTCACTGTCCATCATTCTATCAAAGTTTAGCTTTCCGTGTGACATTTTTTTTTATCAAATCCTTGTTATTTTGAATGTGGGACAGTGCGACATGTGAAATAACCAGATATTATAATTTTCTAAATAAAAAAGCGTAATTTGTGGAATATTTTTTTAAAAGTTGGTATTCTTGCCAGTTGACTTCAGGTTATATATATATGTATGTTTATATCGTTAGAGCATAACAACCACTGTGACAGAATCGAATGATGAAGGCATTGCATTATACTCTGTGAACTTCGAGTATAAAATTATTAAAACAACCAAGACAAAATCTAAACAGACCACATTAACAAAATTATAGTAATATTACAACAATAACCATTGTTAAAGATATTTAAACAACTTTAATGTACATTTCTTTAACACTGTTAGCATCATCAGTGGTTACGTGAGTGTAAGCTTCTGACGATGCTGTTAGTGTTAGCGAAATGAACATTAAGGTTGTTTAAATATTTTTAGCAATGGTGTTATTGTTGTTTAATTACTAAAACAAATACGAGTTACTAATTGTGGTGAGTAATTGGGTTTTCTTTGAGCAGTTTTTAACCGTCAGAGGTTATATTCTGTGAACGTTCCCGCCAGCCTGGGAACTGGCTTTCAGACGCCTGAACTACTTCATCGCCGCACGGTTACGGTTTACAGTTACATTGTTTACAAAACAGTTCAAAACGTCCGGGACAAATCGAACTGGAGCGAAACTTGTATCAGATCCACCGGAAGTAAAACAAAAAGAACACGATCGATAAAGCTTTGCAAAAGTATGTCGGTGAGATTGAAAGTGGCGCCAGAAGCGTTGTACTTTCCAGCTGATCACAGCGGGCATCGTGATACTTACCCTGCTCTTAAGCTTAATATCTTGCTTACACACATCGTGATACTTACCCTGCCCTTAAGCTCAATATCTTCTATAACCTTACACACATCGTGGTACTTACGCTCCCCTTAAGCTCAATATCTTGTATAACCTTACACACATCGTGATACTTACCCTGCCCTTCAGCACTGTATCTTGTATAACCTTAAACACATCGTAGTACTTACCCTGCCCTTAAGCTCAGTATCTTGTATAACCCTAAACAAATCGTAGTACTTACCCTGCCCTTAAGCTCAGTATCTTGTATAACCTTAAACACATCGTGGTATTTACCCTGCCCTTAAGCTCAATATCTTGTATAACTTTACACACATCGTTGTACTTACCCTGCCCTTAAGCTCAGTATCTTGTATAACCTTAGACACCTCGTGGTATTTACCCTTCCCTTAAGCTCAGTATCTTGTATAACTTTACACACATCGTAGTACTTACCCTGTCCCTATTCAGAGTAACCTTACATATATTGTGCTTCTTATTCTGTCCTCACTCATTATTTTACGTACTGCTGTGACCGAGTCACTCAAGATACCGTCCATAATACAAATCTATTACTTTTTGAGTAAATGAAACAATACAACTGCAATAGGGAAGTATAATATTAAGTAAAACCCAACCTATTTGTAATAACATTTGTTTGTTTACTCTTCGTAACATTTCTAAATCTACTCCCGAACAGAAGCCTATCTGCTGCAACAAATTTAATTGTCAGAGATTTCTTCAGTTATTAAATGATTACGGCCCATTCGGTCAGACAGTATCAGGATAAAATGAATTGTCTAATTATACTATAAACTTATGTAATACTTGTTTATGAGGGTATTTTTTCACTTTTTAAACCTTTAGTGAATAAAATTAATTTTACCTCTTAACAGCCGTTCAGAACGGTTTGTGAAATGCCTAGAAGCTCTTTGTTAAACTCCGCTGATCTCCCGACCTTTGGAAGAGAGCGGCGAAGCTGGGGGCTTATGCAAGCTTTAATAGCTACGGCGTTGCTGCATTGTCTGCCACAACTGGGGCAGCTTCACACATAAGCCAAACTGTAGATGTGTATTATTTAAACTCGGAGGGACCTTGCCTGTGTACTCTCTCCCATCCCTACCATAGGACTCGCTTAGAGTATACTTCCCTCTTTGCAGTTGCCAAGACCTTACGCCGAGTCTCATGTGTTCTGGTGTTCCTACACCACTGCCAAACTATCTCCTGAGGGGCTTTACATAATCATAAGAACAACCACAGTCAATCGTGTAATATTTGCGCTACGAGAATTCTACAAGATATCAAGCAATTTTAAAACCTTGCATTTGTATCAGTAATTTTGCTATAGATTCTAACAGTTTCCGATAAAACTTAATCTAACCATATTATGATTTTAGTAACTCAATACAATATTTTCTCGATTTTCAACTGATTTTAATATTGTACTTTAGTTTATTTTATCTTTTTGCACTTGTTATTTTTAAAATTATTTAGCCTTATAATCCTTTTTCTACTCTTCAAGGTTAGGATTATACAAGGATTACAGCAATACCGTTCCTATTGTCCAGTGTGGTGAAAGAACGTATTATTTTTCATTAATAGAAGCCGTGTATATTTATTTATAGTTTTGTTAGTCGAACTTGTTGTTAGTTTTTGAAAGTTACCAAATTAGATCTATTTCGATTTGTTGAACTAGGGTTTCGATTGTAGATAATTTGTGATTCAAATATTCATGCTTAGCAATGTTTAGGTAAGAATTAGATTTTCTTCTTAAGAGAGAACTATAAATAGCATCCGATTCTGGTGGCATATAATCTACAACCGGATTAAAAAATTGTAAAATATGTAAATAAGTACCATTTACCAAAGTCAATAAAATTTCTAAAAATTTAGTCAATGTTAAGTTATATAATCGTTGGACTTGCAAAAAGGGTTTTTGGGAGATTTGAACGAGTGTGTGTGTCCGAACAGCGCCAATAACAGTTGGACTTGCAAGAAGGGTTTTTGGAAGATTTGAACGAGTGTATGTCCGAACAGCGTCAATAACAGTTGGACTTGCAAGAAGGGTTTTTGGAAGATTTGAACGAGTGTATGTCCGAACAGCGTCAATAACAGTTGGACATGCAAGAAGGGTTTTTGGGAGATTTGAACGAGTGTGTGTCCGAACAGCGTCAATAACAGTTGGACATTTCTACTTTCGCTAAAACGCGGCTAACGACATGTATTTGCTGGCGTGCTAATATGCATTTGGTTGCGAAATTACTCTAACTGCCGAATTCCTGCGTCAATTTCACATCTCATTACCAAGACCGGATTCCTTTAACTAATTTCGCAGTTGCAGATCCCTTGAATTCGTCTTGTTTGGACGTGGTTCCAAGATGCTTTCGGAGCAGTATTGACGTACACTCACGAATACAAGATAGTGAGTAGAAAATGCGCTTTGAACGCAAGGGAATTGTTAATTATTTTCAGCTTGAAAACTTTCTAAAAGTGTTAAAATTTAAAACCAGGTGTAAACAAATAGCTTTAATGTTTATATTTAATATCGTCTCATAAGTTTACCTGTCTTATAAGTCTATTCGTCTATACTTAACATTTACATTCAACTTGACAGCAAAGACAATAATTAAATACAACTCACAAGTAAATTTTTCCCATACATGTTTCAATGACCAAATGGTCATCACCAGCGAGTTTAACTACACACATTGTAACTTTATTTAAAAAGAACGCTCACGGTATGAATTTGAGGTGTAACTTTTCTTTCGTTGTGTAATTAAACTCCCTAATGACGACTTTGTCATTGAAACGTTCAAGAGAAACTAAATTATTGATATGAGTTTATTAAATTATTACGTGTTTGTACTTTAACAGGTAACGTATGAGTTTATTTTCCACTTCCTTCTATTACACACTCTCTCTATTTATATATCTTATTGAAATTTTTAATCGTTAATATAATACTTTATATTCATTCACTCAAGCTCAAATACATTTTTTTTAACATTTTGATAGGATGAGACTTGATGTTAATAAAGTTTTTTTTAAAATATTAATACATTAATTAAATGTATTTAATTAATTTTAATAATTAATTTCGCTTTCCATTTTACCACTTAATATTGATTCTGTCAAATGTATATATTTATATTAATTGTTATTATTTAATAAAAAGTAACTAAAATTTTTAAAAATGTATCTACCCAAATTAGTAATTGACATTAAAAAATGTGTATTTTAACTCTGTTTACACGCAACGTGAATTTCGCGATGGATATGAGCAGACAGTGGGATCGATAATAATTATGTACTTTACATGCACTTCAAACTATGAATTGTATTTTTGTTTCAAACCTCATTTTAAAATTTTTGAAACAAGCACACACTATGGATTAGAAAGCGAAAATTTGTAAGATCTCTTTTATAATAGAAAAGTCGTCACATATCTCTGTAAGAGAGATTACATAGTACATCTCTGCATTATATCTCTATTTATAATAAAACATTAAGTAAAATGCTTCCTTATGGTCTAATCGTATTCCACTTTATTAACAACGAACTTGCTGCTTTAACAGTTCCACGAATCTAGTTCACCACGTGTGCTCAGTTGCATAAGTCCGACGCCGTATTATAATCTTCGGGCTGAAGTCAGATTTCGGAAAATTTCCAAACGAAAGAACCGTTTAGCGCAAGACCAATCCAGTCACGATATTTAGGTTGTGTCTGGGAGCTTTGCGTAAGACAAGGTCGCGTTGGGAGGGCCCCCGGGCTGAGAGATTTGTCTAAGAATCTGAATATGCCTACTGACAGCTTCCTTAAACATTACACAAGCATTTCAGAACTACTAATTTACTGTAGTAATTTCGTAGTAATGTTATAGTTTTTTTTTTTTTTAATCCATAGTGTTTTACTACTTTAGCATTATTTTCAGAGACAACCTAATATAAACAAAATGTTTTAAAAGTCAATTCCTACTTGGATCAACGAAGAAATGTTTTATTTTAGTTACTTTTTATTAAGTAATTACAAGTGATATAAATAAAGTAACATAACCCCTGCATGAAATCAGCTGTTTTATGAAATAATATGTTCTCAATTATTTTAAGCCAAGTGGGACGAAATAACTATATTGCATACCTTGCCCCTTTCTTTGAAAGTTTTTCGGTCAAATAAAACTAAAATTAGTTCATTAAATATAATTAATGAATTAATATTCCTTTAAACTGTATGAACATCATTTGTCATCTACGGCAGACTATAAAAAATGTCTTTGAACTTGAGTGGATAAATAAAAAGTATTTTATTAACGATTGAAATTTTGAACGAGATATATATAGAAGGAGTATTAATTAATGGAAAGAATTGAAAAAATATCACAAAAATGAAAGTTTCCTACATATTCTTGTTTTTCTAAGAATTCATAAAATATAAAATTTAATACAAAACCAAACACAAGAAAATTAGACATTTCAGAGGCCAATAGAAACTTAAATAAACCCTGCATGTGGTTTAATTATATGCAGATGGATTAAATTATTTGTTCGTTAGTGTGTGTGTGTATGTGTGTGTGTGTGTGTGTGTGTGGGTGTATGTGTGTGTGTGTGTGTGTGTGTGTGTGTGTGTGTGTGTGTGTGTGTGTGTGTGTGCTTGCGCGCACGTGCGTTCATACGCAGTGTACACTTTTATAAAAATGAAAGCACATTCAAACTAATCCCTTGTGTTTAAGAGATGAGAGGATGAACCATAAGTAGAACTGGCCTATTTTAACAACTAAAACAATAGTTTGGCTGTGTTTTTTCATCCTGATAATAATTTCCCATAACTGGGAGGGTAGTGCATTATAATTCTCATTGCAAGGGACAATGTAATTAAAGAATTCCTATCACGTTTCTATTACTTATGTTTTGAAAACAAAAGTTTAGCTCATTTTGTTAGTTTTTTTTTTTTTTAATTTCCTGATAAACATATACCAACCTATTCTGCAGAATATACTCTCGCTCTACCAGGATTAATAATGAAATTAATCCCTGTTTCTATTGGAAAAATACAATAAAAATTGTTCTATTAGTTTTAATATGCAAAAGTTTTTTCTGATGCTATAATATTATTTGTTAGATGTGACAAAACTATTCATTTTAAAATAAAACACAATTCACAATTTCGTTCAGTTCGACCCTTTAATTTTAAGTGGTTTATCTAATATAAAATTTGAGGTTAGAGAAAATATGGTAAGACATTTATTACTCATGGTCACTTTTCAAGGCAATAATAAACTGGAAATTATTGTTTAACAAAAACTAAATTTTGGGAATAATTGTGTTTAATTATACATAATCGAAACACAATGTGGTTTACACTTGGTAAGGACTTTCATTTCAATTTTGGACACTAAATCTCTGCATCTACCCTATATTTCAACTAGTTACTAATACCCCAACAATGTGCCCCTATTCTACCTATTTCATTTAAAAAAAACTTAATCCTAATAAACTCAAATCTTACTGAAAAGTATGTTAATAGTAATAAATAATATTATTTTATACTTTGCAGGAAATCACAATACTTCTTGCATTGTAATATGTATAGTATTTCCTTAGTTTGTATACCTGGATTTATTCTAACTCCTTCATAACATGAATTTTTTGTTGCAGGAGTCAGTCGAAGGCGTCCTATCTTAATTATCGCAGAGAACCTCGAGAAAGAGAAAGAGGTCTTCCAAACTTTGAAGGCAGTTACAAGCGCACTATGTCACCTTCAGGGACTCACATCATAGAGAGCACAGGTAAATTTTATAGAGTAATAACACCTAATAAGCATAGCTTTTTAAAGCTACAGTAGAACCTTGATAAATCGGACCCTGCTAACTCAGGTCTTTCGATAATCCATAATGATTTTGAAGTACAATAAATTATAAGCAACAAAATTCAAAGAAGTACTCTACATACATATAATGACAGAATAATAAAAACTTTCAAGACCTACAGATACAAAAAAAATAATATTTTGTCTTTCTTAAGTTGAAAAGACTATGAGATCGTACAGCAAAAAAGTGGCTCACAAAATTTAAACAGCCAAAATTGAAAGATTTGTCAAGAAATGAATTGCATGAAGTTTACCTATATGTACAATATGCGTGTTCATAAGTATATGAACAGTGTATATACAGTAGTACAAACTCTTTGTTTGATAAATATAAAAGGGTTTTTACTGTATTTACAATGTCTTCTTTTAATTTTTCTTTAGTCTCTGGCTAACCCGGATTTTTGATAACTAGGATGGGTCACAGTCCCAGTTGGTCCGAATTGTCGATGTTATACAGTATAAACATAAAACTCACATGCAGTTAGGTTACCTCCTTCAGTTTTTAACTATGGCGGAGGATAATTGTTCATTATTTTTTAAGCCTGTTTCGTGTAATACCTCCGATTCAATAAATATCGGCTAGCCTTTTGTTAATCAGCAAATCTTTGCTCTTCGATTTATGACCATTCATGTATTTCTAAACTCCAAAAATAAATCATAAATGTTTGTTTATTGTTTCTACTTTCTACAAATAGGTATTAAAAATTAATTTTGGGACAGGTATAAAATAAAAGTGACGAATTAACATTTCCTGGGATATTGAATATAAGTTTCATTGCCAATTTTAGCATGTTTTCCTAATAATAATGTAATATCACCTAGGACTCAAAGGGATAAAAAATATAGTTTTTAATACAAAGCTTATAAATTAATCTTAATTATATGATGTAGTTAAGTTCAGAATAAAATTCTAAAGTAACAAAAACCTGTTGTGTTGGTGTCCAGTTTTTTATACTGTCTGGGAGCCTGTAAGTTCAATTTCCAGAAACGGACTAACTGTATAGAAGCTAAAATAGAATCGAACAAACTGAGCTCTACTGGTAATTTTTACAACGTTATTATTGGCAATGTTTTGCTTGTTGTCAAAAAACTTTATCCATCTGATGAGCGACATGTCACCTAAGCGTTTAGTTTGCAACAGAATCAAAACAACGTGTTCACATTACAATAATAAAACAAACAAAATAGTACTCTATGTGCTATAATTGCAAAAAGAAACAACAGGACTTGAACATTTTATACAGGCTTCGCCCTTCTCATTACCGACTAGACCTGAACCCTGCCAATTGCTATCTTTTATTTTTATACCCGACTTCCTGTGGTGTTGGCCTATTAATGTATTTGAAATGATAATTAGTTTTATAGAGACCTTTTATATTTATATACTTTAAATTTTTATATTGCAATTTGTTTATTTTGAAAATAAATTACAAAGTGTCGCTTGTAGCTTATTAATAGATATTGATGTTTGTTTTCTTTCAGAAACTGTAAAGGAGAAAACATTGACCAAGAACAACTCTGATAGCAGTTTGAAAAAAGTCCCTTGTGAGATGAAGATGTCTCCTAGTCAAGACAATGTATTAAATTCTATAAAGTCTCCATCCTATGATAACGTTGAAACCTCTAAAACATTACCCCGAAACTATTCCCTTTCTATAGCGATGCCTACTAAGAGGCCCACAAGAACATCAAGAACACAATCAGACCCTGTAAATCCTACGTCACGGGAATCGACTGAAGTAGCAAATAATGTAAGTCCTAAAGAAGAGTTAAAAACTACAGAAGTTCCTAACAATAGTATATGTGAAAGGCTTCAGCCGTTGGTTTCGAAAACTGTGAACGTATCCACATCGACATCAGTATCTGAAGGAATAGATAAAGAGGAAAAAGTGAAAGTTGTTGGTGATATTAGTGAAGCGGATAGGACTGTAAATAATTGTGATGAACCGTTAAGGTTGGTTCAACGTACAGAAGTAACTCTAAGGGTAAATGCTACAACAAGTGATGCAGCTTCACAGACCGAAGCAACATCAACTCCCACGCCACCCTCCCCACCACCTGTGACGACATTGTCAATGGTCAGGCATCAGTTACAAGAAGAAATCGAGTGCGATCAGTTATCTAGAGACTTTGCAAGTCAGTTATCTCCTACGCATCGACTTCAAGGAATTCTTGGTGAGAACTAATCAAATTACTTTATTCAAGTATGAGTTTAATTATAGTCTTATAAATTGACAGGTTTTGTGAACTATAATTTTTTTAATACAGTAAGTATATATTTTTTAAATTTTTATAATAGAAGAATGATATAGATGTTGTTATATAGGCTACGTAATTATGTTTTACTTGGATGAAGAATTACAGCGTTTCAATTTATCTCATGAATAAGTTCTAAAGTAATGACTCATTACTAAAATAGATTGATAAAAACTCTAATTTTGTCTCCATATTTCATTTGCCTTTTTCTTGAAAACGGCTACCCTCGAAAAACTCTTATGTTTCTAGAAGTTTGCAAAAAGTGATTCTGAAATTAAAGTTTAAAATGCCTTCCTTATTGGGTTCAATTGTAATTTTACAAATAAGTTAATAACCACACACAATTTCACAAAACAGTATACTCTATTGTCATACACATTTCAATGACATCATTGTCAGTGATACTACTACAAATTTATAACTGCAACTTTGTAACTGCATCTGGAAATGGGTATGACAATAAAGTATATTGTTTTGTGATTACACGTGCTATTATTTATTTATTTATAACTCTAACTCGCAAGCCAGGTCAATTATTGCTTGTAATTTTACATATTACAACACAGACCTGTACATATATGAGGGTAATTCATAAAATAGGTTTCCCATGATTTTTCAACAAAGACAGCTTTATTTTTGTTCTTAATATAATACGTCAAATTAAAGCTTAAAAATTACCCTATTATTCCACATAATCACCGTTTCTGTCAAAACACTTTTGAAAACGATGTTTCAACTTCTCTTTAATTTACCCAAGTGTTCCTTTAATTTTGGGAATAAATGATAATCATTTGGGGCTAGGTCTGGACTACAGGAGGGGACACAACAGTCCATCCAAAATCTATCAGCAGTTCTTCAGCTTGAAACATGAGGTCGAGCTTTGTCATGGATAAGTTTCACACCACTGGACAGTCTTCCTCTCTGGTGGTTCTGGATCGCAAGTCTCAGTTTCTCTAATGTGTTGCAATATCTGTCGGAGTTAACTGTTGTTCCATGAGGCAAAAAGACGATTATAAAAGCAGGCCCTTCCTGTCCCAAAAGACGGTTGCCATGACTTTCCCAGTAGACTCCGTTTGTTTAAACTTCTTCGGCTTCGACAAAGTTGAGTGATGCCATTCACGTGATACTTGGTTTCGGGGGGTAAAGTGAAATGCCGATGTTTCATCAGCTATCACAATGGAATTAAAAAATTCTGTTTTGTTGTCTTCACATTGTTGCAAAAACTGCTGGGCACACTCGACACGTTGCTGTTTGTGGTTTTCTATAAGCATTTGCGAAAACACACTTTGGGATAGCCTACTTTATTGGATAAAATGTTATGAATTGTGGTGTTGGAAGTTTCAGGAATATGCAAAGCAAGTTTGTTAACTCCGATCTTCAAGCAATATTCTTTCAACTTTGTCAACAATTCTGTCTGAAACCAAAGTCCTTCTGCTCCAGGCTTCATCATGTTTTTTTATGCGACCTTCACTGAATTTTTAAACCATTTCCAAAGATATACACTTTTTCCCATAAACTTCGATTAACTAACGATAGGTGTCAATAGATGAAATCCAGTTTTTCATTTAAAAAAGGTATCACAGTATGAATTTTGCAACTGGCTGTAACAGCAATAAGAAGTTTTATCTTCGAAGACTGCTAGCCCAGCACTGAGCAATGTAGCGAGGGCGGGAGTGGTGGAACCAGAAAGAGGGGAGTTGATAAGTAAGACAGTTTTACCAGATTTCTGCTAGAAAGTCCCATTCTTTCTTAACAGCATAGGGAACCTTATTTTATGAATCACCCTAGTACCAAAGTTTTGAGCTTCGGTTGTAAGCACAGTTAATAATTAAATAGTAATGAACAACTCACAAACATAAATTTATTCACCAAACTAGTTTCAATGACAAGTTTCATCATTATATAACAACATAATTGTTATGGTTTATTTCTTGTGTTGTAATCACTGATGACGATGGCTTTGTCATTGGAACAAGTTTTTGAGGAAAAAATTATTGCTTATATGCTGGTATTCATAATTGTTTAATTAACGCAAACATTATTGTGAATCTTTAAAAAAAATTCTTCCTCTGAAAGACAAGAATAAAAGATGAACTAGAGTGACTGGAAAAAATATTGATTATATATCATTCATGTATATTCCTAATACATTTTGTTTGGAAGAAATTGGATAGGTTCACAACTTCAGGGGTGCTTATTTGGTAGGTTTAAAAATATCTCTTACAACATCAAGTATATTGATTGTAGCTGATATATATATATATATATATATATATATATATATATATATATATATATATTACATACAGGGTATATAATATATGTATAAAGAGTCATCAAAAATGAACACCCTTATTTGATAAATTGACTACTTCAAGTAGAATGAACGTATTTAAGCGAAAAACTAAGGTTTGCAATTTTAACAAGTTTCGATATATGCCCCATCAGTAGCTTAACGGACATCAAATGATATTTGATTTCTCATCTAGTATTCTGAACCATGTCTGTAGTGACACCAACTATCTGTTCTGTGATCTAGAGTATCATGATTTTTTTCCAATATTTTTAATGAAACCCTATAAAAAAATTCATTGACATAAGATCTGTTCTTCTAGGTAGCTAGGAAATATGTCCACCTCGACCAACCTAACCATTCAGAAACTGGATACTCATTATCCTCAGAATATTTCTGTTGCAATGCAAGGTGCATCATCTTGCATAATTATTACACGGGCCCCTGTTCTATCTGATGAAAAACGAATAACTGAAGCACATCCAGGTAGACTTTACCAGTAATTATTTTCTCAACAAAAAAATGGGTCAAAAACGTGGTCACCCAGTAGCCCTCACCATATTTACTTTTGGATGGTCACGAATGTATAAGATTTGATTGTTCGGATCCCTAAGTTCTACATTTGTGATAGTTAACACAACTATTGGTGTGGAGAGTAGCTTTGTCAGTAAAGAGTATCCGATCTTAATAATTATCGTCAAGTTCTACTTACATAGAAAATGCAAAACTAGCATGTTTTCTCTTGTTGATTGGTTTTATTTCATGCCAAAGTTGAATTTTGTAGCCGAGCAATCTTAAAACATTTATGGAGAACATTTTGAATTGTTGTCTTAGACATTCCTAGTTCCAAACTTTTGAGAGCAATAGATTTTTTAGGACTTGTAACACAAGACAATCAAATGCACTTGACATTTTCACCTAATGTTATTGGTCTACCTGGTGATTTTTTTTTGTCTACACTTTTTTAAATTAATTATACCACCAATAAATTGCATTATTGTCAAGTCCAAAACCACACATCAAGCATTGAGCTGCACGGTCCACATTATACAGGCATGACATTGGGCCCATCAACACAGCACAATGACCAGTACCAACTGTAAAAACAAAAACTCATAACCCTCCTCTTTATTCTAAAACAATATTTTCCTCAATATGTTTATCCTACTTGAAGTACTCAATTTATTAAATAAGCATAATCTTTTTTGACAACACTAAATTTAGAATTTTTTTTCTACATAATTTTTATTTTATTTTGCGGTATTTTTCACTGAATGACTGCTCATTTACATCTACTCATTGTTTTTTCATGCAAACATAGAAGATGAAGGATCCGAAGGTAATAATGAATATGCTTCATGGAATGAATGAAAATAATTAAAATTTAACCACATTAATCTAATAGTTAAAATCTATCTAACTGATAGAGTATACCATTTAATTTTAACAGGTCAAGCTATGTGGCGTCGATCCATATTGTTGGAAACAGACATCACCAATGTCCATTTCTGCTAGGTTAGAGAGACAAAAATCCCTTAATTATTTCTGTATAGCAAGTTACAGTCACTATGACTGCATGCCCATTTTCAAAAAATAAGGACCAATTATCTCCCCTTTGGTATGGCACGCACCACACGCAACGAGTTAAAATGAAGTGGTCGCTGATGAAGTTTTTCCTGATCGACATCACTCCAATAACTCATGTACTGTTAGTTTATGTAGCCCGATATGTAAAAGCAAGCCTCAACACTAAAGAAAACGAGTGCTTTATGAGGCAGTTTACAAGTGCGCTTCACATTCCTTTCAACAGACAGTAAAATGGTGTTCAATAACCTCTTGTTTCGCAGTAATTTTGTAGGAATGATAATTTAGTTTCTAAGGAAGAATTCATCTCTCTATGCAATCTGAACAGCAATCAGTTTACATGGGGAATGCCGTGGAGAGTGCAAAAGTGACTGCGTTACTCTCAACATTTTCTGGTAGAGTGACAGTCTGCCCACCTTCTGAATCACTTCATCACACTTCCACTCCCCCTTAATGTGCCCATCGATGTAAAAACCTATTGCAGGAACCAGACCTGCAAGATATTGAAGCAAGTACTAAACAATCATTGAGTTACAATAATGAAATGGTTTTAGAAAAGTACGCTTCAATGACAAACACACGCTGATCGTTATTCCAACACATAGCTGCAACTGAACAAGGCTAACGTACGCTAAAATCGTAAAAGTGCATGATGATAATGCTCTCAGTCATACCCAGGTAATTCGATGGCATAAAGAGTTTAATGAGGGGGGTGTAAGCGTGAAAGACGAGGCGCATTTAACAGTTGAAATGTTTGCTTTGGAACTGGGTATGAACCTTGAAACAGTCAGAGAAATTTTAACCAACTATTTTGTGATAAAAAGGTTGTGTACGAAGTTGGTTCCAAAAAACCTTTCTGAGGAGCAAAAGCAGCATCAAATTAACATCGCCAAAGACTGTTTGGAGCGAGTGGAAAACGATTCACATTGCTTGATCGAATTATTACAGGCGATGAGAACTGGTTTTTCCAGTACAACCTGGAAACCAAAAGCTAAAGCTCACAATGGTTGTCTCTGCACGGTCTCCGTCCGATAAAAGCTCGCATGAGCAAGTCGAAAGTAAAAGTGATGATCATTATTTTTTTTTATAGCCGTGGAATCGTCCACTAAGAATTTGTTCCACCAGGACAAACCATAAATCAAGTCTACTGTCGCTAAGTACTCGAATGATTGCGGAAACGAGTCAACAGGGTATGCCTAGACATCACAAACAACTGGATCCTTCATCACGACAACACGCTGTGCCACCCACCCTCAGCATGTTGAAGTATTTGGCTTCTAAAAGTATTATGCCCTATTATATCTGCAACAGCCGCCTTATTCGCATGATATGTCATCCTGTGACTTTGTTTTTGTTTCCTAGAGCAAAATCAATGGTCAAAGAAACCCATTTCGAGTCGATTTCTGACATCCAAGTGGCCGTGACGAAGGTAATCACTGACATCCCAGTCAAAGCATTCCAGAGATGTTACGAAGTATGGAAAACGCGTTGGAATTGTTTTATAGCTGCCCAAGGAGACTACTTTAAAAAGGATGGCAGAGTTGTAGAATAATTTTTAATTATATGGTTATTATGGAATTAGTCTCATTACTTAATTGTCACACCTTGTGTGTGTGTGTATATATATATATATATATATATATATATATATATATATATATTCCAAGTAAGATTCTTGTTTAAGTACATTGAAGTGTAGTTTACACACACACACACACACACACACACATATATATATATATATATATATATATATATATATATATATATATATATATATATATAGATATATTTCACATTTAATATTTTTTATTTAAATAAAGCTTTCTTGAAAACTATTCATCATTCATCATTCACTTTTCTAGCTCCAGGTCCAGAAGTGAAGCGATCCACTGATTACGTATCTGGACTTTTCCGATTGGATTTAACCCCTCGAGCCAGAACCCCTGTATCAAATAGTATTTCAACATCAACTAATACTACCAGGTAATATTTCTTGGTATTGAATTTAATTTAAAATATATTTTATTTATTGTTATTGATTCTTTGATCAATATGCAGAGTGAATACAATGCATTTAAGAAAACCATAATCAACAGTTGTGATTCGACTTACAGTGTTAAAAACATTAGATTTATAACAAATTGAAACATACTTTTTTAAAATTTTGAATACAATAATAAACATATCTGGTTGCTTACACGTTGCATACGAGGGCTATTCAGAAAGTAAGGAACGTTTCTGTCTGACATCGCTAGTTGTATGCCAATCTCATACATTTTGGTGTGTGCCCACTCGGCGTCCAGCCGTGACAACGGAAACATTTCCGTGTTGCCTGTTTTTTCGCAATTTCAATTGAAGATGTGCGCTGCCATTGAAAATCCCGCCAGTTGTGAGGTGATACGGTTTTTGTTGGCAAAAAACTTTTAACGGATAGACATTTATTGCCAAGTGTGTGAAGTTTACAGAAACAATTTAATGAATGAAAGTAATGTGCAGAAATGGTGCATTCAGTTTAAAAATGGCCGAACTGGCGTTCATGACGAAGCGAAGAGCGGACGCCCGAGCATTGTAACCGATGAAGTGGTCCCTAAAGTTGATGAAAAGGTTGGCGAAAATCGCCGATTCACGATAACAGAGCTTTTGCTTTGTTTCCCACAAGTTTCACGGACTTTGTTGTTTAAAACTGTCACACAAAGGTTAGGCTACCACAAATTTTGTGCAAGATGGTTGCCAAAAATGCTCACTGACCACCATAAAGGTCAGCGAATGGAGGCAAATTTGACATTTCTGGATGCCAACGACAGACATGGTAATTCACAACTGGATCGCATTGTAACTGTTCATGAGACATGGGTAAAACACGTCAATTGCGAAACGAAATTACAAACCATGGAGTGGGGGCAAACAAGCTCCCTTAAAAAACCAAGAAAATGTTGCAAGCATTGTCAGCAAGGAAGATTATGGCAACGGTTTTTTGGGACAGGCAAGGTGTGCTTCTTATTGACATTCTTGAAAGTGGTGCAACAATAAACTCTTAAGCGGTACTGTAAAACTTTGCACAACCTTAGGAAAGCAGTTCTTAGGAGATCCGAGGGAAATTGACGTCAAACATTTTGTTTGTGCATGACAATGCCCGACCTCACATAGCAAACCGCACCAAAGAACTCCTTGATTCATCCAAATGGGAAGTTTTTCTTCATCCGCCCCATAGTCCTGACCTTGCACCAAGCGATTTTCACTTTTTTCCAAGAATGAAGACCTGGCTAGCAACAGTGCTTTGACGACAACGAGGAGCTCAAGGTGTGCGTCACTGAGTGGCTGAGGTCGTAGGCAGCAGACTTCTATGATGAAGGAATTTCAAAGCTTGTCCACCGCTACGATAAGTGTCTCAATTTGTTTAGCGACTACGTAGAAATGTAGTATTTTAGTTGCTCTTTTAGATGTATATAATACAAATATTTTCTTGAATTTTATAGTCCATTAAGTTCGGTTGAATCTTATTAATCACTTAAACAATAGTTTATGACTATCCGAACTTTGAATTTAGTAAATTTGTTAAAACTTGCTGAGACAGAATGTTTTCTATCGCTATGTGCCGATCATCATCAGTGTATTCTCTGAGAAGACACTGATGAAGATCGGCACATAGCGATGAAAAACATTCTGTCTCAGTAAGTTAAATTTACTAAATTCAAAGTTCGGATAGTCATAAACTATTATTTAAATGATTAATAAATTTTTTATTGTACTTATTTTTTTTTATTCAAAAACATTCCTTACTGTCTGAATAGCTCTCGTAAATACTATCTAATTTTGTGTTCTTAATTCTGAAATATAATCTCTTACTATATTAATATTAATCATAATATTAATTAATATAATATCAATATTATTTTTATATGAATACTGAAATACAATTAGTCTTAGATTACGTATGTCAAAATTTTGTCATTTTCATTTTGACCTATACATTTTTTTTTTATTTGCCAAAATAGCGTTTTTTTGTTTAATGTCCTAAGCATGGCAATACATCCCATTCTTCTCTAGTGAAAAAAAAAATATTGTATCTACAAATGCTAGTTTATGAATGAAAAATATTATTTATCATGACCGTGTTTTAATAAAATAGTGAAAAACAAATGTTTAAAAAATCTTTATTAAGTAACGTAAAACAAATTTTATTTATAAAAAAAACAGAATGTAATAAATGAATGAGCTGTAGAACACGTTTTCAGAAAACTAAAAGAATTCTATAACTGACTTAAAGAGCTTGGTGGATAAATGAAAATCAGCATTTTTATAGTTCAAACAAACTGTTTTCTTGCTGTCACTCTATGCAGGATATTGCTTGGTGTGGTGAATATTTTGGGTGGTTGAATTTTGCAACAGTAACTGGTAGTTATCCTTCTGATGGCTTTTCAATGTGTCTGGCTTCTGTTTGATTTAGAGCTCCTGAGTTATCTGGGACTCCAAAAGTAAATCAGAAATTTGTGATCTTGCATTTTCCCGCATGTTAAGCGTTTTACTCCTTGGAACACAAAAACACACACACCTAAAGCACAGTGCCCTTGCACAGTATTGCAATGTAGGTTCAGTCCATTGACAACAGTTCTCGACTACATCCTTATTCTGTAATTACATGTGTCTGTCATGTTATCATTCATCATATGTAGGGATGGGCCGATTCCGATTCTCGATTCCAGGAATCGTCGATTCTAGGTGGTATCGAGGAATCGTCGATACTCGATTCTTCATCATAAAAGTGTCGATTCCGATTCCACACGATTCCGAATATTTATAAAAATACGTGTCAGACCAACTGGCCCAACATAGTTTTTTCCTACCGTAAATGAAACGTAAATAAACTCCATCGGACAAATTTACCCGATATTGTTTTTGATTTCATTAAATTTTATTATCTGTGCAACACTGTTTTGATATTTTTTATGTTTTGTGTTAGCAAGAAACAACAAAACCATAATTTCATGTTCCGGCTACCCAAATAATAAACAGACTGGTGATAAAAGTGTTTTTGCGCCTATCACTAAGACACGTAAACGTGTCACATGTGATTGATTTGTGAGTTTATAAATATTTTGAATATAGAACTAAAGTGTAATACATTCTCTCTCTGATAAGTAATGCTACAGGTCCAGTAAATACTATCCAAGATTCATATTAAGTAAAAGTTTTAACACCAAATAATTTACTTCTTAAGGAATTTACGTTATAATTTACTTCCTAGTAAGGATGAGGTTATCTAAGTGTATCAATGTTTGAACTTAACTTCCACAAAGTCCGTTTTTAAGGATTATTTTACAACTAAATATTTACGACTTACCTTTAAGGTTTTGTGAAATTTTGAAAACAGTAGTGAAAATCGTTACAATACGTTATAACAAATATGTGTGTCGGCCCGTAACTACGGACAAAAAGCTCTTAGAATAACATCATGTTCTTAATCCCATCGGCGTTTATCTATCAAACAAAAACCATCGTAAATACATCTGTAAGTAGTGTGAAGCTTGTTGTTAAATACTGTGCCTTAATTTTTCCAAAAGTAGCAACACCAGCTGAGTAGTACTAATAAACATAAAGCGTTAAGAGGCCTGGCGGTATTCGGTTCAGGGTACTGGCCGTCGCGTCAATTCGATGACGGTTAACAGAAACTGACGGTGGAAAACCACATAATATATCAAATATGAAAAAGCACTTAAACATCATTCATTTTGCCCAAATTTATCAACAAAAAAGATCTATACTTGAAGAAACTTTATCCTCAGACACAGGACCTACAAGTGATAGTCGGTTAAAAATCAACTGGGATTGAGTAATAAATACAAAATAGGCCTGAATCAGTTGCACTTGTTCCAGACAGCTGCAGAAAAAAAGGTCCCACCAGATGTGGAGAAGGTATGCCCCACTAATCCAGAATGTTGGGGAAGAAGGTACCCCAGGGGAATTGACAGTAGAAGAAGAAGTAAACAATTATCTTGGGGGAACCATTAGCCAGTCCAGATTGTGATGTTGGGAAGCATTTGGCAGTACAAAGTTTTTAATTTTTGTTTTGTTTGGGAGACAATGTAAATAGGCTTAGGAATTTTTTCAAACATCATAAAATAAGTAAAGTTCACATTTTTAACTTTAAAATAAGTCATTACTTTTATCTGATATGTTTTTATGCTTTTAAAAATTCCTATTGTTAAATCAAGGTTGAAGGTTTTGTGTAGCCTATTACATTAAAACAGAACTTTTAAAAGGTTTTGCCATATGACCAAGATGTTAACTAAATTAATTATTAGAGAACTAGAATGTAAGCTAATATAACTTGAAAGAATCGAGAATCGACTAAAGAATCGAGAATCGAACCGAAAATTTTAGAATCGGAATCGGAATCGGAATCGAAAATTTTAGGAATTGGCCCATCCCTAATCATATGTGATGTCTTTGAAACAGATATTAAATTTAAATAAATCATGAATTTTGTAGCCCATTATGTTTAGAGAAACTTAATTAATAACTTTACATTAATTAACAACTATCCGAACTTTAATTTTGTGTAAATTTGTAAACACTTACTGAGACAGAACTCTTTCAATCCCTCCATAGGGATCTTCATCAGACACTCTTTTAATCGTTGTTGACATAAAAAACAGTTCTATTTATTTTATTGTAATTAAATAATTTACTGGGTAAACAAAATGGTTCTTGGATATATGCAATATTTTAACTTTTAATGCTTTATTTAGCTTGTCACCATCGTCTGATGGCCAATCAAAAGACTATAAAACCTAGTTAATGATGCTAAATATCAATTGTTAAAGTAAATTTCACACACACATACACACACACACACACACACAAATTAGAATAATTACTTTTATTTAATTAGTGGTAATTTTCCCCCTATAATATCTTTTTTTAACTTTTGAGTATTAATCACTCATTTGTTACATCTTAGAAAAGTACTGAATTTCAAAACTACAACTGGTCAAATATTTAAAACAAAACAATGGAATAAGTATTTTAAAATGTAAATAATTTGAAACTATCAGGAAACTGTGATATTTTCACTTAAAATAATGTGGTGCATTAGCTGTTACCTCATATGTCATTTGCATCTTTAGTTTAATTTTATTATGTTATTTTTAAAAGTGGCCTGTTTTTTTTTTTATTTTCTAAAATATTCTGTTTATTAACAAGTTTAATACAAAACTGTAAAATATGAACCTTATTTTTTTTAAACATATATACCTGTCAAACAGAAGTGATTACTGTTAAAAGACTTTTCCAGGAATTTTAAATACGAACTTCTTGTAATTAACAAAAAATATTAGGTAAAATAACAGTTGTACATACAAATCTTAACCAGGTAAACATAAAAGTGTGTGAAGGCTAGGTAGGCCAGACTGTTGCGTGGGTAGATATTGTATCTTGTGGGCTGACACAATGCAAACATGGTTCATATCTTTCTGCCACACCTTATCTGCTCACAGTTTGGCTTTGTTTGTTCCATTAGGCTCAATAATATTCTGTGGTGTAGTTTTAAAGCAAAAGTTTAAGTGAAGTGTTTGTGTATAAAGATCTTATCAAATGTGTTTACTGTATGTAAATGTTTGTTAATTCTCTGCAGTTTTGGATTTCAGATGTGGGATCAGTGTAAGACTATCTTTGTTGTTGCTTAGTTGCTTATGTATTCGGTTCTTTATTAAAGTACACTTTAATATAATGCTCATTGAATGTGCATGAATGTGTTTATTTAAATAAACAATAAAAGTTTTCCAAACTATTCTATTTCTGGTGGAAAACTATGTTATTAATCAAATATAATTAGCGGCACATTTAATTATTATCAGACAGCATTATTTTCAAATCATAATAGCTGTTTCAAAGAAGTCGTTATAGATTTTATTCTAACAAAAGTTTTTAAATGACTAACAAAATGTTTTATCAGATAAATATATTAATAATTCTTTTCAAGCATTTATTAACTTATTTCCCAATTAAATGCTACATCGTACTTGTTCATAAATTTAATTATTTACTATTAATAGCTCATTGAGTACTCTTTCAATTTGAGATGTATTTAAATTTAAAACGTATTTAGTTTACTCATTTTGTCAACTTGTGTTTAATTTTAGGCATTAGAATGATGACACACTATTTTAAACTTTCGTCTCGAGAGTATAAATTCTTTCCCAGGTACTTCCTTTACAATTATGTACCACTAAAGGAATATCTGGCTGAGCTACGGGATTTTTGGTATAGATGACAAGAATAATAATTTAATTATTTACGAGCTCAAGGGTTACAGTTTTTGCTGCTAAAAGTTTTTGTCTTAATAGTTTTCACTGAAAACTCATCCGTTGGCAGGAAATAAACATAAAAGTACATTAAATATAGATTTATGTGTTTGTATCCATATGTGTCGATGTGTGTGTGTGTGTGTGTGTGTGCGCGCGCGCATGTGTGTGTGTGTGTGAGAGAGAGAAAGAGTATGTGTGTGTGTGTGTGTGTGTGTCTGTCTGCATGCGTGCTTGTGTGTGTGTGTGTGTACAGTAGAACCTTGATAAGTCGGACCCCGGTAACTCAGATAACCTGGAATGATTTTGAACTACAATGACAATAAATAAGAAATAACAAAAATCAAATAAGTACTGTACATACATAAAAAGTGGAACACAATATTAAAAATGTCCTACAGCTAAACAAAATAGTGAATATAATGTTTTGTGCTTCCTATGATGAAAAGATTACAGGATCATCCAGCACGAAAGTGGTTCACAATGTTAAAACCACCATAATTGACCGATTTGTTTGCTAAGAATTGCAGTGAAGTTTATTTATTTATAAAATATGTACATTCATATACTGTACATAACACTCTTTGTTTGATAAATATAAAAAAGTTTTTCTGTAAGTACACAATGTCCTCTTTTAATATTTACCTTGGTCTCTGGCTAACCTGGATTTTTGATACCCTGGATTTGCTCCGATCATAGTTAGTCCAATTTAACGAGGTTCTGTTATATCATGTTTGTTACAGTTGTATTGGTTGTGATATTAACTGATTTATTGACATTTCTTGTGATAAGTAAATTCAATAAAATATACCTAGCAATACAAATACTTTTTTGTTAAAGAAAGTAATTTGTCTTTATTTAGTTTTAAAGTGTGTTATTAAGTGTAAATTATTTATATTTATTGTATTACTTATTACACTTTTGATATTACTTGCAACCAAATTTTTTGTTAACTAAAGGTTGTTAAATTGTTAACTTCTTTAAAGCATATCAAAAGTGTAATAAATAACTAACAACCAGCTCGTCATATACAGCAACAAGATTTCGATATTTATTGTATTAATTAATTTTGTTCAATTAATTAATTATATAGCATTATATGCATTACTATAAGAATTTTAAACGTCCGATAGATAATGATAACATCTAATATATAACAGTATAAAACAACTGTGGCATAATGTTTAACACAAATAAATAAAACCTCTATACCACAAATCACTTTTTTCTTTTATTTAAAACGTCAAGAGGTTTTAAATAAAAGAAAAAAAGTAATTTGTGGTATAGAGGTTTTAGTTATTTGTGTTATCTACTAATATAGATTAAATTATTGTTATTAATTCACAACAAACAATTGTGTCTAAATAATAATGAAGTAAATGTAATTTAAACTTATTTATTATTATTTAATTTTGTATTGAATGTTACATAGTTTTTTTTTTAAAATAACCTTGGTTTTTATTATAAAAATAATATTTGTTTATCAAACCAAAATCTTTAATTTGTCATGTAATTATTGTGTAACTGAGTGAAAACTTTCAACTTACTTGCTAACACATTTCAAAACAGTTGTTACATAGATGAAAACAACCCGTTTCTCATTAAGTAGGCGTCACCAATGAAATGATTATTTTGAAATGGGTCAGCAAGTAAGTTAAAAGTTTTCACTCAATTATACAATAATTACTTACTCTTTGTTTGATAAATATAAAAAAGTTTTTCTGTAAGTACACAATGTCCTCTTTTAATATTTACCTTGGTCTCTGGCTAACCTGGATTTTTGATACCCTGGATTTGCTCCGATCATAGTTAGTCCAATTTAACGAGGTTCTGTTATATCATGTTTGTTACAGTTGTATTGGTTGTGATATTAACTGATTTATTGACATTTCTTGTGATAAGTAAATTCAATAAAATATACCTAGCAATACAAATACTTTTTTGTTAAAGAAAGTAATTTGTCTTTATTTAGTTTTAAAGTGTGTTATTAAGTGTAAATTATTTATATTTATTGTATTACTTATTACACTTTTGATATTACTTGCAACCAAATTTTTTGTTAACTAAAGGTTGTTAAATTGTTAACTTCTTTAAAGCATATCAAAAGTGTAATAAATAACTAACAACCAGCTCGTCATATACAGCAACAAGATTTCGATATTTATTGTATTAATTAATTTTGTTCAATTAATTAATTATATAGCATTATATGCATTACTATAAGAATTTTAAACGTCCGATAGATAATGATAACATCTAATATATAACAGTATAAAACAACTGTGGCATAATGTTTAACACAAATAAATAAAACCTCTATACCACAAATCACTTTTTTCTTTTATTTAAAACGTCAGGAGGTTTTAAATAAAAGAAAAAAAATAATTTGTGGTATAGAGGTTTTAGTTATTTGTGTTATCTACTAATATAGATTAAATTATTGTTATTAATTCACAACAAACAATTGTGTCTAAATAATAATGAAGTAAATGTAATTTAAACTTATTTATTATTATTTAATTTTGTATTGAATGTTACATAGTTTTTTTTTTAAAATAACCTTGGTTTTTATTATAAAAATAATATTTGTTTATCAAACCAAAATCTTTAATTTGTCATGTAATTATTGTGTAACTGAGTGAAAACTTTCAACTTACTTGCTAACACATTTCAAAACAGTTGTTACATAGATGAAAACAACCCGTTTCTCATTAAGTAGGCGTCACCAATGAAATGATTATTTTGAAATGGGTCAGCAAGTAAGTTAAAAGTTTTCACTCAATTATACAATAATTACTTACGATTTATTCAGTAAATATTTGATGATTACAACAAGCAATTTTAATTAAAGGTTATTTTGTTCTGATCAATGCCTGAATCCTGCTTTTTGTTAAATTTAGCTTGTAAATGAATGAGGGAACAATACATTAATTTGTTTTTGTTTACAGGGAGACAGATCCTAGTAATAATGAGCCCAGCTTACCTTCCAACTCAGCCTATTTTACAACGTCAGAATGTAAGGCTAAACTTATGGCACTCTACAGTCAAAGTCAACCAGACTCCATAAACTCCATTGGAAATCTCCACCAGAAAAAGGTAATTCTTATGGCAATTCTTAAGGATATTTACCTGTGTTAATTTGGGTATATCTCCACAGGTTTCCTGAGTAAGCACATTAAACTAAAACGTTCTATTTTCACAAATTATTTGACTCTAAAAATGTGTAGTTTTTTAAAAAAACATCTTAAAATATTGAACATTCATTGGTTGATGTCAGGTTACAGATTTAAAATAAAAATTAATTTTAAACCCTCGACAAAGCTTCTAAAAAGTTTAAAATAACTTAATCCAATAAATAGTATTTAATAGCAATTATATTAATAAATATAATAACTGTATTGACTATCAATATAAGTGTTTATACTACAAATAAATTCAGAATTACAGCCAGTACATTATAGTTTAAACCTTGTCCTAACTTCAAAAATATGATTGTATTGAATTATAATGAATTATGTTTTCCTAGCAAACAAATTATTTTTTCTTTTAGTTCTTTTTTAATACAGTTTTCTTGAAGTTGGTGTTTTTAAAATTAATTTTGTTACTTTTTCAGGAGGAGTTAATGTCTCGTTTAACTCGGAAGCTAAATGTGTTACGAGCTGAAGCAATAGCAGTTGGCGAAGAGTCAAGGGTAAATGAAACATTGGGTACAAATGTAGGGGACAGAGTATCTTCTCTTGCAAGACCTCATGAAGCAGCAAAATTTAGACTCCATGTAAAAGAAGTTGGCCATATAACCAGTTTATTGTTAGGCTTATCCGGTCGTCTTGCAAGAGCTGAGAATGCGCTCCTTGGACTTCCTGAGGATCATGAAGATAGGGTAAGAAAGGATGTTCATATATATATAACCAATTTATTCTACTATTCACAAGAGAATGTAACGATACTTTTGATATGAAATGTGCAAATATTGCGATTTATTATATTTGTATATTGCATAAAAGTAAGTATAATGTAGTTTGTTTTCCAAATTACCTCTGTGGATGATTGATGTGCATTGAAATGTGCATAAGGTGTTATATAAATAAGAAAGTTATTTGTGGTAAAGAGGTTTTATTGATTTAAATTAAACAGTATACTACAGTTGATTTATGTAGTTATAAGACTAAGCACTTTTATAAAAATAGTTTTTAAATAAACTTTGAAGTTTATTAAAACTGCTTCTACAGGGCCTGGAAATTAAAAATATGCCATTTAATTCAGTTCAAAGGAGTTACACACCAAATTACTCATGGGTCACATGCCACATATAGAATTAATGTGTCCTTGTTACTGTGTGAAGAATGATCTTCCTGTTTGCCCTATGTAGAAGCTTAGACAAGAACTACAAGATAGTTTATAAATCCCAGAAGAGTTGAATCCATGAATTATTAATCTAAATACAATAGTAGTAGTAATATACGAAGGTAAGTCAATAATTATCCGCAATATAGTTATAAAATTTTATTGAAATCAAATAGGAAACTTACAAGTACATCATTTTTCGACATAGTCCCCTTGCTTTTCAACGCACTTGGTCCAACGTTGTTCAAGTTTCCTGATGCCCTCGTGGAAGAAGGTTTTGGGTTGAGATGCGAGCCAGGAATGCACCGCTTCTTTCAATGCTTCGTCTGTCGTAAATCGACGGCCCCTAATTGCCTCTTTGAGTGGACCAAACAAGTAAAATCAGATGGAGCGAAATCGGGACTATATGGAGGATGATCCAATACTTCAAAATTGAGTTTCTGAAGCGTTTCTGCAGTGTGGGCAGCTGTATGCGGACGGGCATTGTCGTGCAACAACACAACGCCTTTTGACAGCAGTCCTCGGCGTTTGCTACGAATTGCAGGCTTCAGCTTAGCAGTAAGCACTGTAACGTACACTGTTTATTGTTGTGCCCCTTTCCTGATAATGTTCCAGTAATGGACCTTGTGAGTCCCAAAAAACCATAAGCATAAGTTTTCCCGCGGACGGTTGGGTTTTGAATTTTTTCTTACACGGCGAATTTGGATGTTTCCATTCCATACTCTGCCGTTTACTCTCCGGCTCGTAATGATGGATCCATGTTTCGTCACCAGTAACGATCCTGTCTAAGAATTTGTCCCGTTCGTTAACATAGCGATCCAAATGTTTTTTGCACACGTCCAAGCGCGTTTGTTTATGCAACTGTGTCAGTTGTTTTGGAACCCATCTTGCACAAACTTTATGAAACCCAAGTCTGCTGTAAATGATTTCGTAGGCAGAACCGTGGCTAATTTGCAGACGATTTGCCACATTGTCAACAGTTATCCGTCTGTCTGAGAGAATCATTTCACGTGAACGCTCAATGTTTTCCTCGTTTATGGCGGTAACTGGTCGTCCAGCTCCTTCATTTTGCGTAACACTTGTGCGACCATTTTTGAATTTTTCAATCCATTCATAGACACTCCGTTGTGGCAAACAATTGTTCCCGTACTGTACCAAAAGTCTTCGATGAATTTCGGCCCCTGATACACCTTCCGACCACAAAAAACGGATCACTGAACGTTGCTCTTCTTTGGTGCAAATAGAAAGTGGAGCGGCCATTATTAACAGCACGGCAGCGATAACGAAACTAACCTAGCAGCTTGTAACGTGCATAGACATAACAACGAATAAACAAAGCATGTGTCATCAACGCAAAAGGACAGTACTGCCAACGTAAACAAAAAATATACCTATATTGCGGATAATATTTGACTTACCCTCGTAGTTTGTAATGCTTTCTATCTGTGCCTTGTATGGTTTCCGTTGGCCCGTCCCTGCTACTATAGAGTATTCTAATGCAAAGGAAATTATTTCTTGTATTATATTTTCTTTTATAATTTTATCAATTAAGTTTTACATATGGTGTTCACCTTCATTTATAAATATCAGAAATTTGTTTACTAATGATGGTGATTATTTAACTATTTCTGTAATTAATTAGGAATAATTTTGTGATAAGTACATTTTAGCAATACAAATAATAAAACCAGTTCAGAAATATTACAACAAAAATATTGGTAAAAACCCCCAATACGAAAAAAATTTTAAAAATAACTATTAGTACAAGTTACCTAGGATTAAAAACTTTTGTACTTTTCGATGACCATGTAAGCATTGTCAGAGTATTATTCCAAAATTACAATCTAGAATACAATAATTTACAAACTAGTCTGAGAGTTTAGAAATAATATTCTCAAGGAAATGAAATCTAACCATGTTTGACATGAAATATGTAGACCATAACAACAAATAATCATACAAATTTTTAAAAACTTTTGCCCAAAATACAACTATTCAGAAAAAAACCTTTTTCATAGATAGAAATTTTCGTGAATATGAAGTTAATTTATTTTGTTAATGCAATAGAAAACATTGGAAAGCAAGAGAGATAAGCTACAAGCACAGTTGGATGAAGCGAAAGGACTTAAAAACAATATTGATCGTCGCAGTGGTAGTGTCTCAGCGATGCTGTATCGTTACTTGACAGCTGAGGAGTATGCTGACTACGACCACTTTATTAATATGAAAGCTAAGTTATTGATTGATTCCCGAGAAATCTCAGATAAGATTCAGTTGGGAGAGGAACAGTTAGCTGCCCTAAAAGAAACTCTAAATGACAGTAGGTGATGCTTCAACTAGTCTATATCATTGTAATGCCATGTTTATGTTAATCTTATGTACATTGTAATATATTTATAGAAAATGAGTTGGTGTTAGATGTTTTAAATAGATTGGTTACCTTTGATGGAATTGTTACAGTTCATTGAAACAATTTATTTGATCCAATTATTTTTCCCTAAAATCGCCAATAGTTACAATAGTATAGGTTAGGTTTGTTTATTTGTTAAAATATGTTTCTCAAACAGAACTTACAATAACGGTATAAAATATTTATAATCTGATTAACTTTAAAAAACATTTGTATGCTTTCTTTAACAATTTGTACAACAATTTTTATGATGCCATTAATTTTTTATATTTGCCCAACAAAATTAAATCAAAGAAAGTCATTTCTAAATAATGAACTAATCTGTTACTCTATAATTGTAACAAAAAAAAACTGTTTGTCATAGATTATTATCTCATAATATTGTACAAAATTTCAAAAATTATTTTTAAAGTTTTACGTCTGTAGTAGCATTGTAGTAATACAGAAAACTGGAATAATAGAAATAAAGGACTTGTCTGACCTCCATGGTTGTTAATATATTTTTTTAAAAAATAGAACAGATCTTAAAAGTGGGTAAGCAAATTCTCCATTATCTTCTAAAATACCTTATTCATGCTGATAAACATTTTCTAAAACAAAAATATGTGCACTTGGTAACAAAGATATAACAATGTTTTTGGTAAAATTTTGTTTTGGAAGGTTATTCCATATGTTTCAGCATTACAACGCCAGTCTGTTTATGTTATTGGTAGAGTATTTTACTTCATGTCTATAAAACATTCACCCTTATAAAACTCCCATCTATAAACACCATTCTCAGTTTTGTTATATTTTTCCCACAAAATTTGACAATATTTCAAATGCCTATTGTTAAAAAAAATATTAAAATTTTTTCCTTTGAGTGAGAGATTATTCCCATTTTTGAGAGATTATTATAGATAATTGTCCTAAAACATATTGATAATGTATTGGTATAAGAGGCTGTTATAAATTATGTATAGATTCAATCTTAATTTAATCCCAGAATAAATTATCAGTTATAGTTATAAAAGAGAAACAAAACTAAATTTCATTTCTATAACTTAAATTCTTTATCTATATTCTGAAACAGTACCAGTATTTCAAAAGTACTTTTATGGAAAAATAAATGTGCAAAGATTTATCTTATGCTTTTATATATACATATCAATAATTACCTTTTAGAAATAAAGTTCAAAATATGCCTTCTGATAACTGTGCCAAGAATTTTAAAAGTTTACCAAAATAATTTTCAAACGAACAAAAAACTAATATTTGTACTGATAAAACTTACAAGCGTGTAAAAACTGATACAATAGTTTCTGGCCTTGTAGTGTATGTTGTAGTAGACATAAATTAAACCTGACAGATTAATTTGTTTACATCACTTCAACGATTATTTGTTCACAACCCAGTTCAAACTTTAATCATTCGTTATGTTGAAAAAATAATATTAAGTTGTAAAAAACATGTTTACAATTTTATCCTATGCCCCAAAAAACTTTAACAAAAATATATTTAATGTAAATCGTAGATTTATTAGAATACATTCCTTAGCAACAATATATATCTTAATTTCATTATAATAGCTAACTTGGCAGTTGGTTGTTCTTTAAAACAAAATCACTAAATGAATTCAATTTATACCTTAGGCATAGTATATTGTATCATTATTGCAAAGCATTTCAGGCACTCTGTCACATTTATAGACCATACATCTTCCATTTTAACTTAACCTTACCACCGGCGAGCACAAGAGGGACTACTGCAGCTGTTCTGAGTACAATGTAGAATTTTAAAAAATATATCACAAAACATTATATTATATAATTTGCTTCAATATAAACTGAAGAATAACATAATAAAATAAAATTTTGAACATATCTTTTACCAAATTCCTTTTGTTTCATTAGAAAAAAAGAATGAATGTTTCCATGAAATTTTTAATTTAATTGTTTATGGCTCCTAAATTACAAAATAGTACAGCCAAGATAGTAGAAATGTTAGTGTATAAAACTTTTTGATTGTTAACTGCATAAATAAATTCTTTATACATATACTTGATGAAATTAAAAATTAAATAAAATATAAACAAATTAATAATTGCATATGAACTCACAAGCCAATACACTTTATTATCATCATAAGCATTCCAATGACTTATTTCATCATCATCAGTGACATCACTACAAA
Organism: Prosapia bicincta; assembly: GCA_036971475.1. NCBI lineage: Eukaryota > Metazoa > Arthropoda > Insecta > Hemiptera > Cercopidae > Prosapia > Prosapia bicincta. Next base: position 55,576,342 of record JBAIZL010000005.1, read on the forward strand.
TTTATAACTACAGCTGTTGTCACTGAACTGCTTTTGACAATAAAATATATTGTTTTGTGATTTTATGTTGAGCTATTTATTTGTTTATAATCTCACCTCACAAGCCAGCTCCTTTATTACTTTAAAAAAGTTATGTGAAAAAATACACTAATGTTCAAGTCTTATTTTTTGACTCTTTTATAGAATATTTTTTTTAAAATTTAAAAACGTATACTTAGCATGAAAGATATTGTATTAAATATAATTTGATATATTGTATAATATAAAAAATTATACAGTACAACAATGCAAACTAGAGTTATACTGGAAATAAGAGAGTAATATAATAATAATATTTTGCATATACTTTCATTTGAAACCCTAGTTTATCATTTGCACAAAAAGTAAAATATTATTTCTCCACATAAATTCTTTGCAGGTTCTGAACTGTGCAAATTACCAACAAATGTTATATGTTTATATGATCACTGATTTAGTGGTATAAAAAATATTGTATATATGTATATGATAAAACTAAGAACGAAAGAGTTGTAGTGAAAAAGTAACCTCCTAGCTAGATTGAAGTTTTAGGCAGGTCAGTCAAGTGTATTGTATTTTTTTTGTGTGTGTGCTACAGTTGCTAGTAAATTATTTTCAATCATAAAGAATGAATGAAGAAATGTATTTGTATATGTTTGATTCATATGGATTGACAGGTTTACGAGCGATAAGAAACCAAGTTATGGTAACTCCTACAGCGATTTCAACATCTCAAGGAAAGTTGTGATCAACTAGTATTTGATAGTAATTAATAATATAAATTAACAACAAAAAGAACAAAATAATTATAAGTAATTATTGCGTAGCAGTGAAAAATTTTCAACTTATTTGACGAGTTTCAAAACAATCGTTATATCACACAACGCAAAAACAACATTTCTTAAACGACCACACATACTACGAATCTAACACCTTATTTTATAATATAGTAAACAACCCACTTAACCCTCCACACTCATAAATCATACAGCTATAACCTCAAATCGCCGCCAGTAGCGGGTTGGCTTTGTCAATGAAATGATTGTTTCGAAATGCATCACCAAGTAAGTTAAAAGTTTTTAATTACGCAATAAAAACTTATGATTTATTCAGTGAATTCAAGATTACAACAACAAGTAACTTTAAAATGAAATTGTTAGAAGCTACAGGCTTCTTTCCCTAGGAAATGTACCCAGGTTTTCCCTTCTGTTGTGGTTCCATTCTGGAGTTACTAAATTATGGATACCCAATTTATGACAGTTTCTAAGCTAATCACTACATAGGGGGCTAGTAGAAGGATCATATGTACATCTCAAAGCCTGCACACTATGATTTAACAATTACTGTACTTGTTGGAGTGTAGTAAAACTTTAAACTGTTAAAGCCTTTAAGTTTTTAATAAACTTATATCAATGCTTTTATACAACTTTTATTAAAAGTAAATGTTATTATGTATTTTTTTCAAAATTGTAACTAAGTATATACATCAGACAAATGATTTAGTGTTTTCTATTGAATCAGTTTTCCATTGTCAGTGTTTTTCGTTTAACAATATTTATGATGTACAAACTGTTAGACTAACCCATTTCCCAGTACAGATTGTTATTAGGGAGTTCCCTTCACGTAGAGTCGACCTTCGATTCTGTGCTGATGGCTATTGAAGTCCTTACAGTCACCTCTTACCATTTGTCAATTGGTAGAAATTCATTGTCAAATGTCAAAGATGGTTGAACCTGTGCTTTATTGATATCCAACTGATTAATAATTTATTTTAAAAGTTATCAAAAAAGACATTTACATTCTTCATCTTGCTTCTTTTTTTGAAAAGCTAGTCTATCTGTTTATAAAATAATTTAAAAACATGTAATATGTGTAATATACTTGTAAAATTTAATATATTACATTTATATATAAATATAATATTTTTCTAAGTGGCGCTGTTTTTCTTGCATTCACTTAATTGTAACTTTAGTAAGAATTTCTTTTTTTTTTGCAAGCTGGCTTAATATTTGTGATTTCTTATTTTATATTGTTTAAATAAAATATGTACTAAGGAAATTTATGCCAATAATTATATTTTACTGTAAGAAACACTACAGTATACACACATACACCTACAAACATATGCATGTAATATATATACACACACACACACACACACACACACACACACACACACACACACACACACACACACACACACACACACACATATATATATATATATATATATATATATATATATATATAAAGTAATAAATTATATTTATAGCTTGATGAAAAATTATATGTATAGACACACACACACACACACACACACACACACACACACAAATATACACACGTAATATTCACATGCATATATATAAATATAATACATTATATTTATATATATATATATATGTATGTGTATATTATGTGTTTATGTTTGTGTGTTTGTATATATATATATATATATATATATATATATATATATATATATATATTTAGGAATTTTTTGACTAGATAGAAGACTGACAGAATTACCCAGTGGCAATAGTCCCAAAATGCAATCTCTTGGAAATAAATAAATAGACACATATAAAATATATCACACTATTGAAATATTTCGATCATAGATTTTGATCTTTATCAATCAAAGAGAGAGATCTTTATTAATCAAAATATAAAGATCTAAAATATAAAGATCATTGTATGATCAAAATATTTCAATAGTGTGATATGTTTTTATATGTGTCTATTTATTTATTTCCAAGAGATTGCAGTTTTGGACTATTGCCACTAGGTAAGTACGACAGTCTCCTATCTAGGCCAAAAATTTCTAAATAACCTTTAAGCTCTAGTACAACTAACCTAATACACACACACACACACACACACACACACACACACACACACACAAACATATACATTTAATATACACATACATATATGTATAAATATAATGTATTAAATAATAAAATATATTTATAGCTTGATGAAAAGTTATATATGTATGTATGTGTATATATATATATATATATATATATATATATATATATATGAAATTATTATTATTAAATAATAATAACTTCATAAAGTCAGTGCAATGGAAAAATAATGGACTACGTGAAATATCACTATATATATATATATATATATATATATATATATATTTAAAAAGTTATGATTTTTAATAAAGTCTAAATTATTTTTTAAAATTGTAGAAAATTATTATCTTACAAAATGATTGAATTTAATTTAATTATCAATGTAAAAAAAATTATTACAAGTAATTTTATCATTCATATAAAACATCTCACTATATATCTTATTTCGCTTTCATTTATTTGTTTTTTTTGTTTTAAATTTTTAAAGACTGAAAGTTCTGTAATTTTGGAAATATAAATTTATATTAACTTATTCAAGTTAGAGGTTTTCGTAGCAAGTCCTAGTTGACAGAAAGTAATATTTCTATATTGTATATATTATCAGGAACATTATTTAATTTTTATGCAGCTTTACTTCATTTATACATGCATCAGTTAGACACATAACTTAAAATGAACAAATGTTTTGGAAATAAAAACTATGTCAATGAACTAAAGGTTTTGAAACTGATTTTTAAAGTGTTTGTTAGTCATTATTGTTATTGTTTGGTCACCTAATGTTTTACTCTTGTCCTTTTTAAAAATTGTGTGTGATTCTAGATTACTTTTTGTATTATAAAGTGCTTGATTTGTATCTGGAGACTCCTGATTGTTCCAGATGTTAAATAACAATGTATTAAAGTCAAAATAAAGACTTAGATTCTATCATATATAAAAATTGTTGACAAGTTTCTCAATTAAATGTTAATTATAGGAATTTTATGTGTATTGTATTATATATTGTAAATAAAACATAAGCCAATGGTGCTCTTTATGTAACCATATTCTAGTTATTTTATACACCTTTGGATTTACAATCCTCTTGAATTCAGAAGTACACAGATGTGTATTAATCACTTAAACAATAGTATTCTGAGAGAGGACACTGATGAAGATCGTCACATAGCGATCGAAAACGTTCTATCTCACTAAGTTTTCACAAATTTACAAAATTTAAAGTTTGGATAGTCGTAAACTATTGTTTAAGTGATTAATAAGATTCACCGAACGTAATGGACTACAAAATTCAAGAACAGATGTGTACCTTTGTTTTTAACTCAATTTAATAAATGCAGTACAATAATTATTTTGAGACTATTTGTACACATTTGTGCACCTTTCTAATTCATGTTTTCGTCGCTAGCTACGCTGCAGTAGAGTCAACCTTGCTTTCACTCTTGTCCTGAGAAACATAGGCTATGGCATGTCTTGCAGTATGGTAAGTTTAGTATATTTTACTATTATCGTTATTTTCATCAAATAATTCAGTTGTCTATCGGGTAAAAGAATAGTTTATCATACAGGCCACTTGAAATTTTCAAATATGCTTCAGTATATTTACTTGAGGCCTGTGTATTCGAATAACACATACAAGTACCTTGGGTCTCAATACGTATGGGAGACATTTTCTGAAATCTCATGTATGATTTCCATTTTTACTGTAAATCTCTAATTTTTATGAGTTAATTGTTGATTTTATATATATAAATATATATATATACACATATATATATATATATATATATATATATATATATATATATATATATATATATATATATATATATGAAGTTAATATATTACTATTGTAAGTAATTTTATCCACCATTAAGTGCAATGATTTTATCTTGTGTGATGAGGCACCTTTCGGTCACTTGACCATTGTCGAATCACTGATAGAAAAAATATCAGTGATTCGACAATGGTCAAGTGACCGAAAGGTGCCTCATCACACAAGGTAAAATCATTGCATTTAATGGTGGATAAAATTACTTACAATAGTAATATATTAACTTCATAAAGTCAGTGCAACGGAAAAACAATGGATAACGTAAAATATCAAGAATATATATATATATATATATATATATATATATATATATATATATATATATTTAAGAACTAAGTCAAAATACAAATACAAGAATTATAATTGAATAGATATATATAATAGACATATTCCTGATGATGTTGGTACTGTTAGCCAACGAAAAGCTTTGAATTGTAAATTCAATTATAATTCTTGTATTTGTATTTTGACTTAGTTCTTTATTAATACACAAGAATACATATTGCGATATTTACATATATATTTTAAAACAACATTGGTTATTCAAATACAAGAATATTTATTATTTTATATCCAAAGCTTTTTGTTGCCAAACAGTACCAACATCATCAGGAATGAAAATTACAATAATGTAAGCTATAGGCTTACATTATTGTAATTTTCATTCCTGATGATGTTGGTACTGTTTGCCAATTAAAAAATTTGGATATAAAATAATAAATATTCTTGTATTTGATTAACCTATGTTGTTTTAAATTATTAAACAAGAAAACGTATTTTATATTTATATTATATATATATATATATATATATATATATATATATATATATAGAGAGAGAGAGAGAGAGAGAGAGAGAAAGAGAGAGTGTGTGTGTGTGTGTTACTATATGTTAATTGTAAACAATTAAGTGCCATCAATTTTTATCTTGTAATGTTGCACCTTTGGTCACTTGATCATTGTCGATGGTCAACACGGTGATCGACATTGATTCAACAAAGAGAAAATAAATTTATATTCTTTCTAGATGAGAGATATGAAGACCTCGAACACCATGAAAGAATAGTTGATCATATTCACTGGAATTAAAATAATCATGATCTGTGTTGGCATGCCACAGGCCAAACTGGAGCAGAGACCTAAATATTTCAGTTGTATCTAATGCATTGTCCCACAATAGATAGTACGTAATAAGAGACCACTTGCATTTTGTAAATAATTTGGCAGATGAAGACCCAAATGATAATCTGTGGAAAGTAAGCCCACTACTTTCTGCCTCTGTAAAAATTGTCTTACATTGCCTCGCTTAACTCTTCTTACAGTAGATGAACAAATGATAGCCTTTGCTGGGAGATGCAAGTTCGGCAATTATGTTCCTTCCAAACTAAATTCAATCGGTTTGAAAAATTAAGTTTTGACTGCTGCTAATTGCTCACTGCTTGATTTCCTTATTTACATTGGGGAAGCACCATCAGTGACAGATCCATGAAGGAATTGGGTATTGGTGCCTCAGTTGTGAAATTGTTATGCAAATCTGTTCCTCCAGTTCTACCCCATGTTATTTACTCTGACAGGTTTTTACGAATGTTAAATGTGCTGACAGTCTTCTAAAAAATCACATACATTTTTCTACTTGGCGAAAATGTTTTGACCCAAGTGTTGGATCTAACATTAGCCTTATAGATCAGACGAGAATCCACTGTTGTAACATCACCATTGAAAGAGTTGAAGGGAATTTATTACACAAACAAGTAGAATTTTAATATATGTGAATTACCAGAGTCTTTTCAATGTCTCGCATTACTGTATAACACACTGACCAAGTGTGAAACACCCACCCACACACACACACACACACACACACACACACATACACATACACACACACACACACACAAACAAACACTCACACTCACACACACGGACTCACACACACACACACAAACACAATCACACACTCACAGACTAACACACACACACTCTTAACTTCCTTGCCTGCAAATCCAGCTGAATTGGTAATCCATTGTGCTGGATTACCTTCATATTACAGAAACAATTATAGTTATTTACATTATTTTCTGGAAACGTTTAAATTAATAAAGTGCAATTTATTTGAAATTCAGCTTTGTTTTAATACTGAAACCAATTCCATTCGTGCGTAACAGACAAAATATCGTCTCTGATTTACACATTACCTTTATAAAAAGATGTTAATGTCTAGTACAATATTTTACTTTTTTAAGAATCATCTAAACATTTATCCTACAGAAAGAAAAAGGTTATATAGTTCTAAAATTAAGAGTATTAGATATTCAGGAAAAAACTCTCAAAGAAAAATATAAAATAGAGATAAATTAGTAATACCAGGCATAAAATTCAGAAGTTTTATTTGTTTACTTTGAAAAATGGCATGATACAATTGATTAGATCCTCTCAATCCAAATTTTTAAAAAGGTTGTTTCATATTTCCTGAAGAGGAAGTTATCGAGAATAAACCCTATTCAAAGTTTGAATATGACCTTCAAATGAAAAACCATTTGAAATGAAAGCAAGAGCTAAATAAGGTGGAAAGATTTTGCCTCTACCTTTCTACTCCATACTGAAGAAAGTCATACAGGTGTAGTGGTAGATAAATAGTGTTAAAATAAAGTAGTATACAATAAAATAATGTAAAGCTCTAAATAAGCTTTATTGTTAGCTTCAATTATATTGTATATGCCAATTATACTCCTGTAGTTTTTACATATTCGGCAAGCATAATGTCTCACTTATGTGTAAATCAAATTAATAACTGGAACTTATTTATGGTTTAAGTTATTATTAAGTTTATTATTAAGAACTTCTGAACTAATTTATCATTATTTTATATTCTTCTTTAAGAGTTTTTTCTTGAATTTCTAATACTCTTAATTTTAACTATATATATTTTTTCTTTCCGTAGGATAAATGTTCAGATGATTCTTAAAAACAAAATATTGTAGTTGCTATTAAGTCTAACAAATACTAATTTAAATTTTAAATTCTCCAAATTAAAACTTTGTAAATCATAAATTCATATTAAATATGGTATTAGTTTCAGGATTAGAACTGTGTTAAGTTTTTAATGTTAACACTTTGATCAAATTTTCTGACTTTGCTTTTGAGGAGGTGAGGTACATATTTAAAATTTTGTTTATTTGTCTTAACTTATTCTTGATAATCCTGATTAAATCATTTTAAATCTAATGAATATACAAAATAGAACTTTTAATCAAGAAGACTAGGACACACACTGAATGCATTTCCATTCTCAAACATTTGAAACATGGTATCTGAAAACAAGTTCACAATTCATTAAAAGATGATTTTATTAATTTTTATTGAAGTTTGAACATCTAGTTACTCTAAATTAATTATTTTTTATATTTTTATTTAGTATTGCATCAGTGGTAATAAACTTTATCAATGTTGAGACCTTGATGTCAACCGCTGTTTACTCAACTTTCTACTACATACCTTTCAACTTTAACTTTTACTTTCATACCTAAATTCTAAAGTTACTGAAACACAGTCTTAAAATTTATTTTTAAAAAATTATTCAATCTTTTTAGTCTATATTTTTCAAACTGAGAGTTTAAAATCTATTTTATAATATGCACATTTTTTATTTTAAAAGTAAACTATGAACGAGTCAGATATTTGAGTTCTTGTGAAAATTTTAATAAGACATGTTTTTTAATTGATTAGAAAAATCAGTTGTGACATAAATTCATAATCATACTATTTTCTCCTATAATCTCTCCACCAATGTCGTAGATCTACCCACCAGCTGTTCTTTGGATTTCTGTCATGACCGGATACTTTGTAGGGCTACTTAAATAGACTGATACAATAGTTTAGTATAACAAAGTGAAATTATTCATAGGTAGTTCTTTCGTACTGGATATTATTTGCAGAAAGTTGTTATAATGGTACATTTGCTCTATATTATCTCCTGTCACATGTTGGGAGTAAAACAGCAAAATATGATGTAAAAACACTTTAAATTCAATAAAAATAAAATAACATAGGGAAACTTTCGCTGTAAATAAATAGAATGCACAAATGTACACACAAATGTGCAAAAAAATTCAGTTGTATTATATTGAATGAGTGAATAGCATATGGAAGAGCGGGTCAGAAACGTTAGAGGCGGCTATACCGTATGAACTCTTCGTAAAGACTAGACAAGAATAAATACAGTAAAAAACCAAATATATGCTCAAATAAATGCTCTTGACTTGCGAGTCAGGTATAACTATTTATTTATACAAGACAACCTTTCAATAACGGGTACGCTATCGTACAACGAAATTTCTTATAATTATAAAACATTTCATAAAACACTAAAATGGGTAACGCCAAAAAAAATTAGAAAACAATATTATTAACGCAGCAATCACAAACTGTTACATATTTAATTGTAACAACAGCATGAAACACCCTTACCACTACTGCAGTTACAATCACTGTAAAACATTCTCTTTTTCACGTTACCCATTTTAATGTTTTATGAAATGTTTTATTACTATACAAAAGTTCGGTCTACGAAAACGTACCCGTTATTGAAACGTTGCCTCTATAAATAAATAGTTGTACCTGACTCGCAAGTCCAGAGCTTTTATTTAACAATAATCTCTGCGAGTGTAAACATGATAAGTAACTAAACTTATGTTAGAGGGGGGTCCATTTGGCTCTGGGGATAGACAAGGCGGGTCTCTAGATCTTACCATCAGCTCGTTGCAGTCAAACCCTGACTGTCCAATATCCAGGGAACCCTTTATTTCTGGATAAAATTTGGAGTATGGCTTGTCTGCACCTGACAAAACATCCCTTTTTTGTGGTAGTGTAGGGGAAATAGCATGCAATTCTAAGGTTAAAAGAAAGACCGCCTTCGCTGTAGCGGTGAAACTCGAAAGTCTTTCAGAGGCAGGAAAAATGGTTGCCACTTTGTATTCAATGCGATTTCCGTGTAAACCACTGAATCGACTTTCGAGCTGGACTCTCCCAAGGGAAATCCGTCCTTGTAAACGTGGGACCATTCAGTGGCAGGGTAGTTGTTAGTCATCATTTATAATGCAGATGACAATCAGTCACTGCGGTTTTATGTTGGATGACACTGGGCAAAACCAGATTCACTGGAATATAAGAAGCTCCCGAGGGATTTGAATGGAAGGTAAGGCCTATCTCTCATCCTAATTGATGAGCTTCTCCAGGAGAACCAGGTTTGTAGTAGTTTAGTATGAACATTAAGACGGACGTTGGCAATGCGCTACTTTTTTTAAAAGTTTTCGACCTTATACAAATTTAATAATATCTAAATATGTAAATATAAATCGTAAAAAATATTTATATTGCAGTAGTTAATTAAATCGTACAACAATAAAACAAATGCTGAATTGACATTACCATGGTTTCCTAAGGTCATTTTAAATCATATTTTATTAGTTTGAAGGCAAAAATATGAAGCTTAAAAACTTTTGGAGACTGTGTAAGTTTTATTCAAATTATTTAACCTAATTTTAGTTATATCACTATATATTCATGGCCTCTAGACGGTATATCTCGTCAATTACAAATAAAATTGACTGTCACAGTCGAATTATATATATATATATATATATATATATATATATATATATATATATATATATATATATAAAGAACTAAGTCAAAATACAAATACAAGAATTATAATTAATTATATTAGTTCTTGTATTTGTATTTTGACTTAGTTCTTTACTAATTCACAAGAATACATATTGCGATATTTATATATATATATATATATATGTATATATATATATATATATATATATATATATATATATATATATATATATATGTATGTATGTATATATATATATATATATATATATATATATATATATATGTATGACGTCGACATATAATCGTAGGATAGTCTAACTAGAAACTTTTGTTCTGAAATAGTAATGCAGTTAAATTTTATGTAGGTAAATATAGTGAAAACCTTTGCTCTCTGTTAAATGCTAAATTTCGAGGTTTCCAACTAATTGCCAAAAATATACATATTGTTCTTTTTATCAAAACTAAGTAACTTATCGCATTGCTAAATAACTATTAAAACTATATAAATGTCCCATCAGTGTACTCTAATATTAGTTTGTTTTCTATTAGATAAAGTATATGAATCAATTTCACTATATTCTATTTACAAATGGAGACGTATATTTATGTATATTAATTGTTTATGTTAAGAGCACTGTCAGTGGAACCCATTATTCTCTCTCTCTCTCTCCCTCCCTCCTGTATAGACACATGTATGTACACGAAGGAAATAGGACATCTGATGTAAAGAACTTTTTGCTATAACTGAATAAATACAAAAGATATCACTAGAAAACCTTATTTCCAGTATTACAGTACCTTAAATTACTTTTCTATAAGTAAACTTAAGTGTGTAAGTCAGTGGCTACGAACAAACCTTTTTCAAAGACTCCCTCGTTATAATGACAAGGGCCCCAAAAAATTCTTAAACTTAAATTGTAAAACACACATAATAATTTGAGTTCTATTACTTATTATTGCGTAATTTATGGATAGCCTACCCACTCACTTTAAGGTGGAAACTGTTCTTACAAATGAATATTAAATTTAATGCTACCACAAGTTTATTACAAGTACATTCAAGAAGTGCTCTATTTTTATTTTAGATACAAAATATAAAATTATCACATGGTAAAGTTTGTAGGTTCAGGCGAAATTCGTTAAACCTATTTATATTAATATTTTATTTGGAATAAGGAGTTAATGAAGTAAACACAAAAGTCTGTTATAATTGCGACAAACAAAGAAAAACTATTGAATAAAAATATAATAAGAATATTAATAATATTAGTTCAAGTTTATTTTAATATAATTACAACAAATCATATCTTAACAATAATTTCAGTGAGATGAGTTGAATCTGTACCTTGAGTTCACGATTTCAGAAATGTTAGCTTCCATACTTGAAACTTTTACTCTGAAATCATACTGCATATCAAGCCGATTCCTATATTTATTTTTCATGAAGAACATAGTTGAATGCATGTTCACATCTCTAGGTAGTTGGAAAATGTAGTATTACTTTCATTGCCTTATTGTTAAGTGTTTTGTAGTCTTTTTGTACTGGCAACTAAAATACTACAATGTTCTTGCTATTAAAACCTATTTTAGTGGGCAGTTCAAGTCGATCTTGTTCTTCTTCTGAAGGACTCTGAATCTTTATATTTCAGAGAAGCAGAACGGATTTCTAATTCAACTCTCATTAGGATCTGGTCCATGAAAGTATTCCCTGAAAGTGGTTGCTAAACTTTGAAGGTGGTCGGTTATGCTTTCCTTTATTTGGTTTGCTAAATTTTCATCAGAAGACTCCAAAAACTCTTTTATAGTGGGAAACGTTTTAAAGAGAACATTTATCGACCCTTGTTGCACACAACAGACATTTTTAAACCATGGAACAAACTTTGTCTTTAACTTTGAACATATCTATAATATTACCTTGTAAGCATAGAGTCAAAACTTTCAAATGTTCAAACACAGCTAAGTAAGCAGTCGCGCAAAGCCAAGAATTGTCTAAGTAAATCTTAATACTTGGTATCAAGAAGGAAGATTCTGACCTCCTCCTTAACACCAAAAAACCTTTTCAGTATACCACCTCGAGAGAGCCATCTTACCTCGGTATGATTAAGAAGCGGAGAATTCTCACTGCGCCCCAACAAAGAAAACAGTCTAGACTGCAAAGCTTTAATGTAGTTAATACGTTGAATTACCTCATTGAGAGTTTTATGCAACACTTCAGATAATCTCTTGGCTACAAAAACCTCTCGATGAATGCAACGGTAAAATACGGCCGCAGTGAACGTGTTAAATATAAATATTTTAATTTCAGTGACACCTCACTGACCCCTAAGACATTGCCCGCGGACCCATAGAGGTTAGTTCCAGTTGGGACCCACTGGAGTAGGCACCCGTAGCGTGCTTCCACTTTTTCGATGCCGATGTTACACTCCTTAGCTGGCAATGAACGAAGCCACGTATTTGATTTCTTCATAATTATCAAAAGGTTTTCCGCACTTTTAGTCAAGGAGTGTGGCTAAATCTAAAAATCGTGGATTAAACCCGTTCATCTCAAAAACTGTTGCTATCACTTTTTAAAAGTCTAGAAGTGGTTTTTCTATCTTGTATTTTGCATTACAGTTAGAGTGATGCAAATCTATAGATTGGTTATTTGCTTCTGTCTTTTTGTGTTCATTTTCCTTTACAATATGGTGGAGAAATTTTTCTCTATGGGGGAGAGGTTTGTTATTGGTGCCACCATTTTTCTAATATTCGTAAGCAACACCACACCGTAAAGAAACTATGCTCATACTGAGGTAGGAGTTGTGAGGCAGAATATATATATATATATATATATATATATCGCTTGTTTTCAATCAGTGCCTGCCAGTCAGGCTGTCCGGAGTAACCATGTTGCCTTGTTGTTCAGTGTTATTCTGACACAAATATGTAGAGAGCGCCGCAAGCGAGATTTTGAGGAAATAAACATCTATTCTAATAGAAAATAATATCCTTTCAAAATTTAAAGAATTTATAAAAATAAATAAATCCTAACATGTAAATATAATGATTATACAAATATTAGTATCATTTTTGCCAGCTAAAACCGTACAACAATCAAGAATAAATCATTTATATAGCCATGGTTACGTAAAGCCATTTTTCATTATATTTTGTTGGAAAAAGAACAAAAAATATGAAATTTAAAAACGTTTGGAAACTCTGTGAGTATTTGTTAACCTAATTAAGAAAATGTTAACTTACAACAAAATACATTCCTATCCCACCGCCTGTGTGTATCAAGTACGAATACTCATGGTGGAAGTAAGGTTAGGTTATCTGTGACTGCCGACACAATTACTAAGGACAGCCTTATGTAGGCCTATGTTTCGGGTAAATCTTTGGATGTTCCCACCTTATTACCGGAAATGTAGATGAGTTTTATTCAATAAAACTAAATAATGTAGTTTAGTATTTTGTTTCAGTTGTTAATATTAGGTTGAAAACGGTAAACCGTTTTAGAGTAAACTCTAGTTTTAGTTTAGAGAAAAAGCCTTTGTATCGATGCACTTGGGCTATGTTCCTTCCCATGTAGAACTGTGTTTCCCTCCCTTGCCTCCCACCTCCCAACATTTCTTTCCCCACTTACTATTCTTATATTCCTACCTTTATCCATTCCTTTTAACTGCTTTGTTCCCTTTCATTGGTTCCAAGTGATGCAAGTCTAGCCTAAAAGTATGTAAAATTTGAATGTAAGGAAATATTTCAAACATTTAGTTTAGATTTTAATCCTAAAGTAAAAGGTTTCACAGATAATGCTCATGCAAACATAGGTCCTAATTAGATGGCTTGGTATTTTTCTTAGAATAGTTAAAAGTATTTTATATTTTCATTTAAATTTATTATTTTAGAAAAAATTGTGGTGAATTTAGAACACCTTTCTACCAATACAGTTTTTATCAAGATTATTTTCTCGCATAAAAAGTAGTTATATTTAAAACGCCATAATTTATGTGACTTTTAGTTTGGTAGTCATGTTTTACGGTAATAGAAACTGCCTGTTTCGTATTTAGAACAATCTTTTCTCCTATTTCTTTGTTTACTACATTGAGCTCATGATTCATTTTTCATATTGTACCATCGTTTTTCACTTCCCTACAATTGACGCTTCATTGTCTTTTACCACTCAAAATTTCTTCCACCAGCATTTACAACTAGAATATAGTTTTGTTTAGGAATTAATCCAATTTTAAATTATTTCCATAAAGCATTTATCACTTCCCTTTCACCAAATATTATTCTCGCTACATACTCTCGACAAATATTCCTTACAGGTCTCTTTACACACGTTTCTACAAATACGTATGCTGTCTCATATTCTGGAATGAGTGTCTCTGCCCCAACAAATATTCTTAATATGAAATAGTCTTTCTCTGTCTGTACTTCCCGTTTCTTCCTCTCTCCACTCTTTTTTCAACCCCTTACTGCTTCTTTCTCTTTCCTCAATTTCTCCAATTCTTACTTTGTATCCCTGTCTCTGTATTTCCTTCCAATGTTTTTGTCTGCCTCTCTCTCTCCCCCCCCCCTCCCCCCCTCTCTCTTCACTCTCATTCGAATGTTAGTTTTTAATTTTATCTTCATCATTAGGATGAAGATGGCTCTCTTAAAAGCGAAATATTTGTGCAATATTGTCCGCTGTGCGATGTTTGTAGTGTAACAGCAAAATATAATTTAACAACATTTCCAATTCAATAAAAATAAAATAAACGAAGTGAAAATTTTGTTGCAAATAAAGAAATGTGCACAGGAAGACAAATATTTAGTTTGATTAGTTGGAATACTTGAAGAACATGTGGAGCTCTGCGTCAGGAAAGTGAAACATGGATATCGCTGTGAGGACTTTATCATTGTATTGAAGGGATTCCAGGGCTGGAAATGGCCAGATGATTAACCGTAACTTTATAGTAAGACAGGGAGGACAGGTGGAGGAATCTGCGAAGTCCAATCAATGTAAGGATCGTTTTATAAGGCTTAATGCAGCTGGTAAACGTAAAGGGCGACTTTCTTGGTGTGCTTGTCTGCTTGACCCATTATGAAACATTCATTTTCTGTGTAAACATTGGAGAGTAAATAGCCTGGAACGCTAAAGTAGAGAGAATGACCAATTTCGTTGTATCGGTGCAAGTTGGAAGCCTTTCTGGGGCATGAAAAATTACCGAACCTTCGTCTTTAAACTAGTAAACCTTCTGGGAACAAGATTTCGACAAGCTGTAGAATCAAGCTCCGCTGATCTCTGCCGTGTAGATCTGTCCTTGTAAATGTGGGTCCAATCGACGTCAGGGTAGTTGTTAACCAGTATTTCTAATGTAGTTGACTTCAAGAGACAATGCAGTGTTCTGCCAGGCAGAACTGTGTTCACAGGAATATCTGGCGTCTCCCGACGGATATGAGGGCATCAAAAGGGCTGTCGCTCACCCTGATTGGATGAGACTTCTCCTGCAGAATGAAAGCTTACGTTTGTGACTTATTTTGAGTTTCAAGCCGACATTTTCCCGAGGTTTCCGACCCAGCATGACCTTTCAAAAAATTTCCGTAAAACTAAATTATTATGTAATTATAAAACTTACACAAATACATATAACACTGTGCCCAATTAAATCTGTGCAACAATCAATCATATACTACATTTACATTGCCATGGTTTACTAAAGACATATTGAGTCATATTTTGTTAGACTAAAAGCAAAAATATGAAGCATAAAATTATTTGGAGTCTTAGTAAGTTTTAATGAAATTAATTACCAGTATTTTAGTTATAGCCAAATACATACCAGACACCTAGACGGTATATGGCGGCAATCACAAATAAACCATTGGGAAAGTCAGATTAGGCCTAAAAACTAATAGGTATACTTGACGTCGACATTTACTCGCGCAAAAGTCCTCATAACTACCTTGAGTAGGCCTAAGCTTTGGTTAAACGGTACGTTTCCAAGGTTTCCACCTTCTTGATAGAAATTTACACATTGTACTTATTATATATATATATATATATATATATATATATATATATATATATATATATATATAAACATCGCAATACTAAATTATTACAACTAAATAAATGCCCCAGCAAATTACTTAAGAATTAGTTGATATGGTGTACTTTTTACCATTGGCCAAGTATTTGATTCGGTTCACTTTATCTAGTTCACTTTATTATATTTACAAATGGCAATTGGGAGGAGGGGTATAGATATCCATTTAGTAGTTAGTATTCTTCTTGGTAATATCAGCTTTAAAGCTACTTCTTTGAGTGTAGAATAGAGGAACCTAATTACAGATAGAAATCGTAATTTCCCTAATACGCACCATCCTGAATCTTAATTAATCACTTTGGTTTCACAGATTCTTTGTCATTCACTTGAAGGGCGAATATAATAGTGATTGCCCAAACAGGTTGGTTATTCTCTATATATGACTAGTTTAAAACTGGTAAACGTTAGAGAGATATAAGAAAGACATTTTTATTAATTTTCTTTATTTTATAGTCCTAAAATACATGGTTTCAGAGATAACACTCAGCCCGTCATTCTATGGCTCATCCATTGCTTTATGCTATATATTCAATGATTCTACTTTTCGATTTATTAGTTTTCGAATATTAGTTATATTTAATATTTACATTTATATTTCAGTATAATTTCGTTTGATACCTTGATATCTCGTAAAAAAAATGATGTCTAGATTTTTAAAAAAATAGTCTGTGTCTATGTGTGTGTTTAGAATGGTACAACTAATACTGTATAACTAGTGAAACTCTAGCTTTAATAAAAGAATTTCTTGTCTTGTTCCAGTCACGTGCTGCTTTGGTGCAAAGAAGAGGAAGGAAAGGGGAGGTAATTACTATTAGGTTGTTTTAACTTCACCTTGAAATAAAGTAATTTAGTAGTTTTATTAAAATCCTCTAATTTAACTAAATAGTTTTACGTCTTGTCCCAAACTCGTATATTTAGTCAGTTTCCAATATTTGCTGGGTTTAAGCTAAATATTGGGATCCTCATCTCACGCGTTTCCTTTTGATATTAATCAAATATTATAGCATGAAATTTAAGATGCCCGTTTTAGAATTTTCATTTTGTGCAGAAAATACATGAAATTTAATTAACTATAGATCCAAAGTATTGAGGTTACATAGCTGTATAAATAATATATTAATTAAAACATCAGATTTGAACCATTAGTACAGTCAAGCCTTAAATAAGAAGCCTTCCGCAAGGTTTAAACTCGCACATCTTGTCGCAGTGCTAACACTCCAGCATACCGACACTTTGGCCGTTTGTTGTATTCAGTAATGTCGAGCATTTTTCTACAAGTGTAAATAACTGGACATTTAAAATGAGTAAAATATAACTGTCAAAACGTTCCCTTCAGGTTATTTGTTTTTCAGTAATTTTAATTTTACATTATTTTAATTTTAATAAATATATTTTGAGACATAAGTGCCAGCTTATATATATCATGATATGCATGTCAGCAAGCTTAAGCTTTACCTTACAGTTTAATATCATATTTATATTGTTTATAAATATCGTATTAAGTGACAAGATTTATTCAAATTTCCCACTTTACAGCAGTTTTCGATGAAGACATGCTCAGCTATTTGTCAAGCGCATACCCGAGAGTAAAGTTCGTTCCTACGCTCGAGGTGATTATTGAGGACGATGAAGAAGAAGAGGAAGCGGAAATAGTTTATCAAAAAGCTGCATTATTTTCTACAAGCGATTCTGTACTATTTCCGCTTAAGATTGAAGAGCCTGCGTTCTACAGGACTCAGTCGTTTTGTAAGTGACTTTTTATTTGTTCCTTTCGTTTTGTATAAAATGGAAATTCTATTCTTAGTTACTAAAGTGTTCAGGTCAGCAACAAGTTCTATGTACTTCCTCTCTCCTATATAACAATATAGGTTGTTTAATATTCCTGATGATGTTGGTACTGTTGGCCAACGAAAAGCTTTGAATTGTAAATTCAATTATAATTCTTGTATTTGTATTTTGACTTATGTTCTTTATTAATACACAAGAATACATATTGCGATATTTATATATATATATATATAAATAAATAAATATATATATATATATATATATATATATATATATATATATATATATATATATATAACACGCACACACACACACACACACACACACACACACACATATATATATATATATATATATATATATATATATATAATAACGAAATTCTATAGGTTAGAAAAATCTTTGTATAATATTTGTACTGTAAGAGATTGTATCTAACTGCTATCAAAGGGCTTTCAGTTGTAGATCTTTCAACAAAAAAGGTTTACTGCACGCACCTGGTATACCATAACTAATAATATACTTCGAAAGACTACATAGTAGGGAGAGTGGACTCGATCACTGGAGAGGTGAGTTAAGTTCGGCATCGAGAGACCTTGCAGATTTATGGAGAAAAATCTCTACAAATGCATAAAAACCGCGTCCAACTAACACCTGCAGCTTGAGAAATTTTTAGACCTTCCTAACAAAACCAAAGAGAAAGCAAAGAACGAGACGTTCTGATAGGACGTTCAGAAGAAAAATTAGCTGAATAAGGTAGCCAATCAAATTTTAAGATAGGATGAAATCCATATGAAAACTATCCAAAGGAAAGACGAGTTAGTCAAATTCCAGGACTGGAGGGGGCGACTGGGTAATTTTGAAACAAGTTCTAAATTCAAATAAAAAAAAGTAAACTCGTTAAATAAAAGTAGTAAGTGATAATTAGTAAGGAAGATAATCAAGAAGTAAGTGATATTAGTAAGTGGAAATAAAGTTTACGTACTGTATAGAAGCATTTCGAGAAAAAGAGAGTGAAGTTAAATAAGAGAAATATTAGTAAGTGGCTTTGCGATCAAGTTTAGAGAAACAAGAAACCATGATAGAGATAATTCGTTAACAAATAAATTATTAATTTATCCTGAATTCAAAGGCAACTCTTCAAAGTAATAAATATTAAGAATTTTATAAACTGTTCATTAATGTTTTAAAGAAATAATAGTTAATTCAAATATAAACTTTATCAAATCAAGTGTAGTAACCTATACACGCCTTAAGATAATTAAGTGCAATTTTATAAGATTTTATTAGTAGAAAGAATAAATATAAGAGTTTTGATGTATATCGACTAATTATAGCTGGACAAGTTTAATTATGTATAACTAACTACATGTAAATGTTACAACTTTGATCTCAAAAGTAAAGTAAATCTTTTATATTAAAAAACCATTAGCCGTGTATTAATTTGTTTCCCTTAGAGTCAAATATCCTGTATTTCTATACAACTTCCAATAGGATTTAGATATACCATTTTAAATTTATCTACCAAACTAAATATCCATTTATCTATCTAGTTACCATCTATGTTTCTAATTATCCATCTAATATTATCTCTTTATACGTTTTACTACAATAAATGTTGACAAATTATGTCTTTTTTCAGAAGTGACATTTCGGCTTCGTGGTTTGGAACGACGTCTGGTGGAGGTGAGTAATCATTTTACTTAAACTGAATAAGTGTAGGAACTCAGCAAGCTCTGTCAGCTTGTATGGGAGCACACCAAGCCGGAGACTCTATATCTTGCCGTATACGTTTATAGACTAGCCTTGAGTCTTATTGCCTTTAGTAGCTCCTAGTTGTTTAGGATGTACTCTTGCGACTTATCTGTGACGCAATTACAATCTGTGGGATATTGCCATCTTTGGCATTTACAAAAACAATAAAATTTGTACATTATTTCTTTACGTAAATTGAGTAATATATACGATATTTCAATATCATTGTATGTATATATATATATATATATATATATATATATATATATATATATATATATATATATATATTAAATAACTTCAAAAAGTTCATAATCAAGATATATTTTATTCAACATTTACAATTATGCTGAAGCTTTTCGCCGGAGTATAGTTCCAGCATTCTCAAAGACTACTAACATGGTTTGTAAAATTATTTAAACATTACTCTAATTCTTAGAGTAATGTTTAAATAATTTTACAAACCATGTTAGTAGTGTTTGAGAATGCTGGAACTATACTCCGGCGAAAAGCTTCAGCATAATTGTAAATGTTGAATAAAATATATCTTGATTATGAACTTTTTGAAGTTATTTAATAATTATAACAAATCAAGAAAAAATAATCATCTTTATTATAATATATATATATATATATATATATATATGTGTGTGTGTGTGTGTGTGTGTGTGTGTGTGTGTGTGTGTGTGTGTGTGTGTGTGTGTGTGTGTGTGTGTGTGTGTGTGTGTGTGTGTGTGTGTGTGTGTGTGTTTGTGTGTGTGTGTCCAAAAGAGAAGCCATAATATCGTCTTGTGATCAACAATCTTTAGCGTCTGAAAGGTTTTATTTTATAATAATAGTGTTACATTGTAAAAAAGCTTATAATTAAATAACAAAGAGCACCACCTGATATTCAATAATGTCTTCATCGCCTTAAATATCTTCATCATGGGCAAGTATCTCTGATGAATTCATCTAAACTCATTAGTTCAGTGAATATTCTATACCATAACTAATCTGTCTAAACTGGAGTAAATATATTGTTAGGAAATAGTTATAATTTTAGCCGTATTCTTGAAGTTTAATTGTTATGTTAGCTATATTCACTGACGATGGCTTTGTCACCTTAACTCACTGAACAATTTAATATTGGTGTTCGTTAGTACAGCTTCGTCTTATCCGAACTTCCCTTAACCGGACCCGAATTAAATAGGCCAAATAGTTCCGTGATTTTTACGCCAACGCGGTAAGTGTTGGGGGAGGAGCGGGAGGTTTTTTTGTTATAAAATACAACTACTGTGATATTTTACAGTAGAACAAGTTTTATGTGGGTTTTCTTTAGGATACTTAGCATGACTCATCCGAAATGGTTCCACCCGTATTATTTCGGAAAAGTGGGAGTTTTATTGTATTTAGTTATTACGTTCTCTCCCTGCAACACCTGATCAGAGCATAGCGTACTTTTACAGCGTGGGACAATTTGCAACCAATGTAAGAACTTGAGTGGCATTTGGCATTAACATGAACGCGTGATAATAGGGTTTTATTTTATATTGTACGGGCGAAGTGTTGTAAAGGGTAAGGAAATGAAGATCCTGTTTCTTGGAACGTTTTAGGATGACAATCAGGAGTGTAGCCAGAGCAATGGTCTGTGGGGGGCACAACCCGAAGGGTCAGATGACGGAACTCCCCTGAGGAAATTTTGAATATCTTTATCTCTAGAAATCATATATAATGCTATTTTGGCACTTAAAATTACAGAATGTTTGGGTCGTCGAGAAGCTGTTTTTCTAAGAAGCTGTTTATAGTTTAATGTTGTTTGCTAATACTGTTTAGTTTGGGGGGCACCTGCCCCCCTGGCTACGCTACTGATGACAATTACTTGCTACAGCCTAATCACAATGACTAAAAAAGGTTTAGCTTTTTGCAGAAACTTTTAAAAAAATACTTCTATACGAGCATTTAAAAACATTATATAGATAGCTGTTGATCCGCATTTAAATTTATTTTTAATATTTATTTTTTATTCACAGAATGCTGAAATGAATGTCTACCCGTTTACATGTTCTTTGTCTCGACCAATTTTCGAAATTACCCCCTTCGACACAACCTTTTCTAAATCTCTTGAAGAACAGGGTCATTTCAGGTGAGCAACGAACAGAATTATTTAATAAAATAAAGCAATACATTAAATTGTATGTTGGTCAATTACAAATTATACTGTTTAGTCTTATTTAAAGAGGAAATCCATCATCCTTCACAACGTAAAATTTGTGGATTACACGTTCTTGTCCGATGTTTTAACAAAGTCACAAAACATTGCCCATTAGTGTAAATTGTGTTAAGGATTTGATCAAGAAAGCGTTTATTCTTGAAGTTTAGAGAACGTGTTAGTTTCCATTGAAGGTACAGGCACATTCAAAACTAATTTCAGTAATGTCAATGATTTATTGAATATTTCCAGTAATATTAATAAAAACAATAAAACTAAATTAATTATCAGCACTCGACAAAGTCTGGAGTGTTGCGCCGAAGAAAGAGAGAAGTTTTCTAGAGTAAGCTTTCCTTTATCAATACATTTATACACTGAATACACGTTTCCTAATTATTTCTTCAAGAAGTTCTGGTGCATACGTCACAATGTGTCTGTTAGGATTTGTTGACTAAAGGTATCTTAAGGGAGTAAAGCCTTTTACTCTACTAATCCTGCACTTCTTATCCACAAAAATTGTCATTGTTTAATTTGCCTTGCAATTATATTACTCTAATAGACAAAAAGTCAAATACTCAAGTATATGAAATTCATTTTATGGAAATGGTTAAAAACGGAAATTTGGAAGATATAACATTGACTAGGGGGATGTAGGGACAAATGTCCCTATTCATATCTAAACAAATTTTACACTTTTGTATAAATATTTCTTATACCAATTAAATTTAATATAATTCAAGTTTTTCATAACAAAATTTCCTTATAAACAATATTTTTGTGAATGAGTTTTGTAAAATGTTTGTTTACAAATCATACTCAGCTGTTTTTCATTGCAAAGTATTTCGTAAGGAGAATTTTGATAACTTTAAAAGTTCTTCAAAACCTTATAAATGTTGTAAATGTTGTAAATTGTGAAAACCCTATACTATACCCCACTCCTTCGCTCACTACCTCAAATTTGAGCCACCTCCCACCTTTGTACGATCCTCCAAGCTCCCACAATCTTCCTCTCAAAATTCGGCTTACGAATTTGTATATGAAGATGTTTACACTCGTGCATCATTGTTGGACGGTAACTTCTACACCCTGTAGCTTGCGGGGCGGAGATAAAATATACAAATATGTGATTTGTTTTGTCTTTGATACAATCGTCTTCGATTGTTCAAGAAACCTTTTACTACAAATGTTTTAAGGCGAATTAAGACTCTTCTTTCTGAACTTTGTTATTCGAATATGTTGTTAGGATAACTCTAGAGAATGCTTTATAATACCTTCGCGTCGTTTCTGAGGGAACACTCATAAACCTTTAGCAACCATATGCATTTAGAGGAATCTCTATGTTTAAGCGTTTAAATTGCAAATACAAATCGGTCGCTACATTGACGAAGACCTCTCAAATTCTTAAACTTAAATTGTAGATTACACGCAAAATAACTGAAGTTATATGACTTATTATTGCGTAATTTATGGTTTGCCTACCCACTCACTTTAATGTGGAAACTGTTCTTACAAATGAATATTAAATTTGATGCTACCACAAGTTTATTACGAGTACATTCAAGAAGTGCTCTATCTTTATTTTAGATACAAAATATAAAACTAACACATGTTACAATTCGTAGATCCAGACGAAATTTATTAATCTAGTTATTAATATTTGTTAGGAACAAGTAGTTAATGAGATAAAAAAAGTACCACAAGTCTGTTTTTTTAGCGATAAACAGAGAAAAAATATAATAAGTATAATAATAATAACATTATTAATTGAAAATTATTATAGAATGCAATTACACATTCTCACAACAACAACAATTGTAGTGAGTTGAGTTGAATCTGTCCTTTGAATTCATGATTTTGGAGAAATGTTAGGCTCCATACTTGGCACTTTTACTCTGACGTCATACTGCGTATCAAGCCGATTCCTATATTAATTTTTCGTGAAACACGTGGTTACGCATACGGTCTCAGCGAACGTGTTAAATAAAATTATTTCGATTTCAGTGACATCTCACGGACCCCTAAGACATTGCCCGCGGACCTATATGGGTTTTTGAACCACTGCTTTAGAGATAAATAGTGTAGAACTGTCCTCAGAAGTAAATATACTGGCGGAATGCGAATTTTATAGTGTCGTTTTATACTTCGTTGAAGCCGCTACAGTGCGTCTGCTTCATTGGCGTAGTAAGACAGAAACGTGCATAGCTACTTCGAAGTCAAACAATCCGGATGCACTATGTCTCAAACTATCCGATTTCTCAAACTATGTCAGAACTGGGTTTTATGTCATATAATTTAGACACTGCTGCCCCAGCCCCGACCGCCAACGAAAGACTAGTATTGTGACCTCAAAACTAGCTTTTAATTTTGCTTTTTCATTTTGCTGTAAAAACTGCATGGAACATTAAATTACTTGTTTTACTTTTCAGGAGAAAAGAACTTATTATGATATAGTAGGGATGAAACGGTTCCTAAACTTTTCCGTTACCAATTTCGATTCTAAAATTTTTCTTTCGATTCTAAATTTTTAGATAGATTCTCGATTCTCTTAAGTTGTATATGCCTCCATGATATTCTCTAAAAATAATTTAGCTTACACCTCGGTCATATGGTGAAGCCTTTTGAAAATTCTGTTTTAATGTAATAGGCTACACAAAACGTTGTTTGTTATGATTTATGAGTAGGAATATCTGAAAGCATGACAAGCATATCGGATAAAAGTGACAAATAAACGGACCATGAGTGCTTGCGATCGTCTTTGTTGTTGCGTAACAAATTATAATAATATTTTCGTTATCTCAAATCACCATTTGCTTTAATAGTTTAATTCATACAAAGCAACTAATACCTGTATAAGACATATTCGATGATTAGTTATTTTCCCAAAAAATTACACAACTCAAGGATTTTAACAGTTGAAAAAAACAAGAATCGGAATCGGCGCTTTAATCAATGCAGATTTGAGTATCGACTATCACTAGATACCATTACAATCAACGATTCCTGGATTCGAGAATCAGAATCAGCGCATCTGTATAACATGGTGTACTTCGGTCTGGACGATGGTGCAGCTATAGAAAAGTCATTGTACTTAAAAATTAATTTGTATTAAAAGTATGAAATAGTGGTGTGCTCGTTAAATTTACCAAGCTGTAATGGATTTTAATTCCATACAATTTAGATTAAATAAAACGAATAAATAATTTTAGAATAAATAATTTATATAAATTAAACCACACGAAGTTACAATTAATTTGTTTTTTTTATTTAGCTGCCACCAGAGTCATCGAAATTCTTCTTGCTTTGACGCCGGCCTAGGATCGGCAACTTTTCGGCCTTATCATCAAAATTTATGGGATGTAACCAACCCGCGTCCGTGCACCGCACACGTACATCCCGGGGAACGGAACTACGCCGTTTGCAAAATGGGTTTGTAGCAAACAATAACGCAAGATTTTAACAAGCTTGAATACAATGAACTTACTGAAGATTAACCGCATTCAAAAACTAACCTTCCATAACTTCTTACGTGATGTGAAACATTGACAGAAAGATTTCCTCCTGGGATGTGCGGAAAAGGACGGACGAAGCAACAGTGAAACAAAATTTTAGTGAATAAAAGTAGAGCCGACCAGTAGAAAAGGACCGACCAGGCAAAAAAATCCAGTAAAAAATCAAATCATAACTTCAAAATTCAATCAAAATAATTGAAGCAGAGCCTTAAAATGCAAAAAGAATCGGCAATAGAACGTCGACATTTTTGTAACAAAAAATATAACTCTCAGTCATTTTGTGTTATTGCTGTGTTGACTTTTTTATCTAATATATTATTCTAAGTATATACATAAATCTCAATTTAAAAATATAAAATTTTAAACTTTATAAAAAAACAGGATTTAACTACAAATATCATGCCATATTCAAATACCTAATAACTAGATTGTGTAAAGAAAAACCATTCTAAAGAAGGGACAATTTTGTTCATTTGGAAGAGAAGTAGAATACAAACAATGAAAGGAAGTGAAAACGCAGCTTGGAAGACCATAGACATTGGAAAGTACCAGCGAGAATATAACGTATGATAAGTCACCCCATATCTTAAAAATTTTGTGATTGGAGGAAGTCCCAGCACCAGAGGAGGGGTAGCCAGAGATGGAAGCCGAAGACAACGAAGGCTGTTTTTAGCGTGGTGTGAGTAGTAAACCCGGACAGTCGTTTCGAACCGCCTCGCTTTTTAAATTAAAGTGTAGAAGATTCATTAGGCCTAAGTTCGTTTGTAGTGGTAGCCTGGTAGCCTAATATGTGAGTTTCCCAACCCTTTTAGCGATTTTACTCTCTAAATGTGGTCTTTTTAACATGGAATTGTGTTGGGTTTTCTAAGTATAAAAGTCAGTAAAAAAAAGGCAGTGAAATTTGTATTTCAAATGTAGAAGCAGAGCAGTGGCTAACTTTCAAAACAGCAAGAATAAATTTAATTGTTTTAAATTGTCGGGTTTAAATTTTTTTACAGAAATGAAAAATCTAAAATTTAAGGTTAAATTCGGGAATGAATTGACATAAATAAAAAGAAGTATAAAGACAGTGAAATTATTAACTTGTAATAAATAACTTTTGAATGTTAAAAATTGAATTTGTAGCAAGGTGTGAAACGATAAAGCCAAAAATGGCGGCAGAAGAACCAACTCAAAACAATGCAGGTAGAAGGACGTCAGCAGATCACAAAGTAGATCGGCCAAAACAACCGGGTAAGTCTGTATCAATTTAGTACCAAGATTTACAAGGACCCTGGGACCTGCTGGAGTTACAAAAGGTTAGAGCTCTCTTCTTTCTTTGAAATGAAATCTTGTTAAAACGAATAAACCCTGAAGACAAATGCGACGCCATACTGGTTTACGTCATAAAACCAAGATGGCGGTATTAAACTAATCAGATGTAAACAAACGTTTAGAAATAGCCAAAATTGTGAATAATCACTCCAACCTTAAATAAAGGTAATTTTAAATGAGTACACAAATAAAACGAGTAAAAATGTTTGTAAAATGTTGCAAATTAAGAAGTAAATAAATTAAGTGGTTTTTACAAAAATGTCAGGAATACAAGAGGAACCTTAACATATATAATTGAGCTACTTCTAGGGAACTAAACTGATGGAAATTTGTTATATCATTATTATGTCTAGAGATTTTTGTTTTAGAAATAAATGTAGTTATAGAAAATGCGTATCTAATTATGTTCCTATTATTTAAAAATTAAATATTAAGTTGTTTAATCAGAAATAGGGCAATTGTTAAATCTAATATATACAAAGCCAGTTAGAAATAAACGAAATTTAAGGTTATACAGAAATGTCAGGCAACGGAAATGAGATGTTTTGAAATGAATTAAGTTCAACCTTAACTAATTCTGTTTTGAATAATTGTGTTACTGTTAAGAAAAACGATAAGGGACTGTAAAAATAATGACAAAAGTAAAAATAATTTTGCTAGAACCTTTTGTTTAGTATCTAGTGCTCATAAATACTTTTTTAGAAAGGAATTTCACCAAGGGTTTATCCTTAGATAGGAAATAGGGTTAATCATCCCTAAAGTAATAACCATAGCAAACGAAATTGAATTTTCTTATAAAATTTGAGAAATAAGTTATTGTTTGGCAACATACAAAGAAAGAATAAGAAGATTATCAGGCTAGTTATTTGATTACAAATGTGAAAATTTTTGACATAATTATGATCTTATAAATAGTTGTGATATAACTTTGATATATTAAATATGTGGGATTCTCTGATAAAATTTCTATTTTTTTTAACGAAATTATGTTATGTTTGGTTTTCTGGGTAAAATTATGTGTTTTCCAGATATTATTTTATGTGGAATTATGAATATTTTTCCAAAAGCTAAATGAGGATCCATTGGGTTTTAAAAGGTTAAAATTTTATTTAATTTCCTAAAATTTTGAGCTATGGTAAATTAAATAAAAGACGTTATCAATTTGTCATTGAAATTTTATTGTTTCGTAGAAAAGCGAGATGAATTAAATTTACAAAATTTCTAAAGAGTTTTACATTTTTTATTTGTACAATTTTCACAAGATCTAGAATCACTGGACGTGGGTGAGCTGGCTCCCATTGATGGCATTGTCAATTCATTTACAAAAACTGTTTTGAATGCTGCTTAGGCAACTTTCGAAAACCTCATCCAAACCACGACGACCACCAGTTCCGTAGTGGAATGATGAATCCATCGTGTACAAAGAAAAGCTTTGAACAAGTTCAAAAGACATCCAACGAGTGAAAATCTGTAAAAATATAAAATCTTCCGTGCAAAATGACGGAGAATATTTAGGCAATGTAAACGAGAATAATGGTCACAGTACGTTGGCACAAGTACAAGAACTACATCTCCATCTACATGGCAGAACTTACGATACGTCTGTGATCCTTCCATTCCGATGCCAATATTTCCTTAAGGTATCCGGATGGAGTTTTGACCACGGACTGTGAGGAAATTGCCAATGTGCTGACGTTATCGTTCTCAGAATATTCTTCATTTCTGCTACAAGGACGCTTTCCAGGCGAACAAGCGTAAACAGGAAGCCTAAAATTTCACTGTTGGATTCTCTGAAGATTCTTGTTTGAATATATATCTCTTTTGACAAATAGAGTCAGCTCTCTCGTCAACGATGAATTCAGCTCCAGGCCTGAATGATAAATTATACTCCATGATTATTCACCTTCACCTGTCAGCAAAACTAGTTCTCCTTCGAATATACAACCATATCTTCGAAGAGCACGATATGGTTCCCGATTCCCGATGCACGGTTAGAAGCGACAATAATTACTCATTTAAAACCAGGAAAGGACAAAACTAATCCCAGTAGTTACAGACCCATTTCTCTGACCAGCTGCTTATGCAAACTACTGGAGAAGATGGTCAACCGACGTCTTGTCTGGTACTAAGAAACAAACTTCTTTCTAGCGATCAGTGTGGTTCCAGACAAGGACGTTCATCAGTGTGTGTGTGTGTGTGTGTCTGAGTGTGTGTGTTTGTGTGTGTGTCTGATTGTGTGTGTTGTGTTTGTGTGTGTGTGTGTTGTGTTTGTGTGTGTGTGTGTGTGTGTTGTGTGTGTGTGTGTGTGTGTGTGTGTGTGTGTGTGTGTGTGTGTGTGTGTGTGTGTGTGTGTGTGTGTGTGTGTGTGTGTGTGTGTGTGTGTGTGTGTGTGTGTGTGTGTGTGTGTGTGTTAGTCTACTTTCAGAAATACTTGTATATAAACTTTCCAGGTGTTTTCAACAAATACTGCTCAGTTGAATGGGTGGATTCTGATAAATCTCCTTTTTCAGCCTAATAACTTACAATACTTAATATAAAAATATCAATATTCAATAGTAACAGGCTTATAGTTTATTGTACACAATGTAATTTCCTTAAGGAATTGGATTAAAACACAAAATAGAGTGCAATATCTCCTTATTACCAGACAATAAATTATAATTTTCTGAGAAATATCAGTAAGTTGTGATTATAGTCCACGTAAAGAATTAAAATTTTAAAAGATTATTAGATTTTATTTTACTTATTATTGTTTGTAGTTTATATTTAAATTTTATCAAATAGTTCCCAATAATTATACATCGTATTAAATATATGCATTTAGAATATAGATAATAATTTGTATATTTATAGGAATTAACATTGAAAACGATGTAAATATAACCTCTAAATGTAGAGGAAAGCCGTTGTTTAGCCTAAATGAATTATTTGTTTCAGATGAGGATTCACGCATGAACTAATAAAGGTTTGTACGTGCCGCAAGCTGGATCTAAAGTTTTACTCTGGCGGGGTGCCTGTAGACGTTTACACTTCGAAAATAAAAGAACTTGAACTCAAGTGAATGGTAAAGGTAAATTTATTAAACTTTAAAGTAAAAGTTTCTAGCTTGATATTTACTCCGATAGGTTCTTTTGGCTTTAGACTTAGCGTTGTGGAATGTATTTTGTCGAGACGCAACCTAAATTTTAACAACGCAATGGCTCCTTGTTCAGAAAATTTATTAAAAAAGTTATTTTGTCTTACAATTTATCGCTAGCGGACTTTTTTTTTTAATAATCAATAACCGAGTAACGAATTGAAGAAACTCAAAGCATTTATTTAAAAATTCAGGAAATTATTGCCTAACATTTCTTTCTATGGTCTTCTGTCTTGCTTAAACGAAGTGTTGAATTGAGCCGATATTCCTTCGTGCAAAGTGGAACATCCCTGATTGGCCTCACTTACAGCAGAGATAATAAAATGTCCCCATTTAGATTCTGCAACACAATTTAAAGGGACGACTTCACGGACCTTGAGATTTCACAGTATTGATATTGTGTACAAAACAATTTGTCACTTTAAAAAAGTTTAACAATTCGTAAACGAATAATAGGGCCTAAGAGGGTTGAGTATGAGGTTTAAGAAAAATCAATAAAGATTAATGGAAATAACGCTGTGTGCTGTTCCTCACCTTACTATAGCAACAGCACTTTTATAGCACAATAGTATTCCCTAATGAGAACTGCTTTACTGCAAAGAACTGCCTTACTGCTAAGGGCGTATGTATTGTACACTTGTGACGCGTTATTGTGGTAATATATATTTTACCACCATGTATTTCAGTAAATTTTATCAATCTACATCTTGTGATATTTTGTAAACTTTTCAGTTTATTTTCAAAAACTCATATATAATGGATAATTATAAGGTCAGTGACCCCATGGCTCGCGCGTTTATTGTCGTCGCTTTCTTATCTTTTGTTTCACAATAAGCCTTTTTTGTTCGTTGCTATTTTTTTATAATGCTGCGGTTTTACAAATCTCGACTAGAAATATCATTCGTAATTACTTTTATATTACATGTTCTTATAAATTATTTTTTCTTGTCGACAACACTTTCTTGTGAATTACTTTTGACTATAGATTACTTTTTCTTGTAGATTACGTTTTATTTTATATTATATATTTGTGTAAATTCCTTTTTTTGTAGATTAATTCTTTTTGTAGAAAACCTAATCTTGTAAACTACCATCTTTGTCTTTGTGTGAGGTATCAGAGCTTTGCTGGTATAACCCTTTATTCCCGTAGATAAAGAGTGTTTAAATGGTAGTTAATTTCAATTTACATGTAGAATTATTACTTCCTAGGCATGCAATGGTGTTCACATGTCGCTTATGCAGCATACAGCCTACAGACAGTGAAGCATGTTTAAATTATTGGCATTATAAATAAACATATTTCTTGTTCTCAACTTAAACTTAAAACTTCTTTTTGTACGCGATAATTTGTTTAACGTGTTCTTTGTAAAGTGTACCATTTCACACATACATAGACCTACTCTTTGTACAGCTTTATTGAATAAGTTCTTAAAGTCAAATAATTGCCATTGCGTTTGCTAAACATGCAGCCTCTTCAGCGAAATGAAAAAAAAATCTCCTATCACAATGTTTTTTTTAAGTAGAAAAAAATGCATTATCGTCATCATCATTAAACGTAAGAGACCGTTATTTTTCGAGTCGTTACACTTTCAGATGAAGATGTTTCTGAGTAAAACTTTCTTGTTTTCAACTTCAATTTAAAACTTCTTTTCGTACATAGAGTTTTTTAAATACTCTAAATACTCTAAATACACTAACGTGTAAATTGTGAAGTGTACCATTTCACACTTACATACTTTCTGTACAGCTCTATTAAATAAGTTCTCAAAGTCAAATAATTGCCTCCGCGTTTGATAACAAACACTTGTTGTTGGTGGCTGCAAGGGGAATGAAGTACTGTACACATAGTGATGGTAAATACAAACAGCAATCCCAATGGCCCTTCTGTACATAGCAATACTTATGTACTGTAATACTTTACAAATTATACAGTATATAATGTACTTATGCAATTCCCGTATTTATGTGCATGTACTACTGTATAATGTATAGTTTAACACACCTCGTCCGTATTATCCGCGGGTCCACGTTTCCGCGGTAATTTTGGAGCCAATTGCCCGCGGATATGGAAACACAACTGTAATCATATTTGTCCACATTATTATGCTTGTATTTTTACCTTTTTATTCCTCTCTATTTACAGTTTGAAAACCTGTAATAGTTTTTATTTAAAGGACAAAAACATTTTAAATAAATTGTTTAATACACTACTAAGCTACAAGCAGTGCCCCTTCTATTTTCCCTTACGTAATCTATGACAGTATCGCAGATGTAGTTACATGTATTACGATTGAAGGGGCAAATTCTAAGATAATGTGTAAAGTTTAAAACCATGTAATATTGGATTTTTTTTACAAATTACATTGTTCAAAATGTGGAAACTAATTGTTTAAAATGTTGGTATTAATAAGAGAACTCACTAAGTTTAATGAAGCTGTATTTCTGGAATTAGTTACAACTTCACCTAATAAGGCTTACTTTCAGTTTAACAATGGACTTTACAAACAAATTGTAGACTCTCCTGTGGGATCTAACACCTCACCTATATAATCCAATAGGGAATGGGGGATTTAGAAAATCTGGGAAAAGTAAAACACATTTAAGTCTATATTAACAGCTTGAGGATGATATTTTCACTGCCGTTCCTACGAATAGAATGCGTGATGTAGTCGGTTTGTTTAATATATGTAGTTATGATAGAAATGTATAATTTAGGGTTCACCTAAAGAGTGTAATACCCTACCTTTGTTTGTCTACAGTAAACAAACTAAACGAAGACTGTTCAGGCGGCCTCAGCCAACTAAAGTAACAAATTCTTATCGCTACGATCTAGACTTTGGACTGCAATCAGCTGTCTTTACTCGTCCAGTGCGTTCATTTGATCATTTCTTACTTGATTAGAATTATTGTGAAGAATTTAGTGGTTTTCGCCTTTTGTCTGAGGTTTTTAAATTGAAAGTTTGTTTAGAAGTGTAATTATTTTATAATAATTGGGTGAGTTAGAGGGTTGCTTTAGTTGTTTTCTATTAAGGAAAGTATTTTACATTAACCATATAGGAAGAAATATTTACATTTTATAAGTAACTTTGTCCTGGTAAAATCGCACAAAAGAAGAAGACTTTTAGTGCTGCCAAAACATGTTTGTATAGTTTTGTGTGCTTTATGATCATTTACAATATTTACAACCAGATTATAGCCAATAATGATGCTGTAGGAAAGATAATGTATTTTGTAAGGGAGATTTTATAATAACTTTATATTTCTATTGATATTAAACCCTTGAAGAATTCCCTTACATATGTTCGCCAAAGTAATTTTGTAGCTAATGTTGCCATTTTATTTAGATTTTGGCAAAGCTTAAATTGTGCATTCTAGAAATTATCGGGCATCCATTACTACAATCTAAGCAATAAATACAAACATATTCTGTGCAATATCAATTGTGATGACTAATCCTACATTTTGTGGCGAAGGTGGTTAGCGAATATAATGAAATTTTGTGTAAATATTTCGTACAACTAAACAACTGGTAGAAGTATGATTCGTTCCTAAATCCACGAGAATATTATGGATCGCACTGTCGTGGAAGATATATTCCATCGTGTTTGTATTATTTGTGAGTTTGTATGGAGCGCTTTAACTGGGTACATGGCACTGAGTTGTATACTGTCCCTCTCTCTCTCTCTTAATCTTACTCTCTCTCTCTCTCTCGCGCAAAAACACACACAAACACCATACACACACACACACACACACACACACACACACACACACACACACTCCACCTCCCTTCATGCAAAACCAGCCGACCCATTATTGGCGATATCATATTTTTGGGATAAGAGAAAATTTAGTTTATAACCTGTTTTATTTCCTGGTTATAGTGTGTTATAGCAAACATTTGCACATGTAAATATGTTACATTTGTTAATAAATTGCTAATTTTTATAGGTTAAATGTCTGTGTAATGGTTGTGGTAATTGGCATGAGGCTTTGGGAAATAGGTTTTTGGAAACCCTGGAAAGGCATAACATTGTTTGTATTACAAAATACATTTGGTTTTAAAGGACCATTTTGTGTGGAAATAACTATTTAACACGAGTGTAGGACATTTCCCAAAATTGCTGATAAAATAGTGTATAAAAATTAGTAAAGATAAACACAAACCTAAAACTATGTGTTTGGATATAAAACATAGAAGAACACTGCCGTGGGCTTTTATTTGAAATGTTTACGTAATGTGTTTAACGCAATATTTATTTGGGTGTAATATTTAGGAAGCCAATTGAATATTAATGGCATGCTTCTGTATAAATCTTCTGCCTGGTACAAAGTTTGGCAAAAATTAAATTCATTTACGTCAGGTTATTCTTTAATATACATAAAATAATTTGGATATACACCCAGATAAAATTACCTTTTTTCTAGCGACAAATTTAGATTACAGGAACAATAAATCTTTCCATGGAAACAATAATGTAACCTCAACGCACGCTACCAGGCAACCACACTTCAGTCTTTGTTAATATGTTTACAAAAAAATATTATGTAATATATTTACAGTAGAGAATTTTATATCATTTCCCGACAATATTTTTTATAATATTTTAGTTGTGTTTTATTTGTTTTGTTGTTTTGTTGTTTAGTCTATTTGATATCCTAAAACGCTCAAATAAATACACGTAAAGCTGGGTGTATGGGTTTTATTTATGACCTATTTAAACAATAATTAAACATTATCGTCGATACTTTGCAATTAGTACTCGAAGAAATCGTTCAATACATCAAGAAACATACACACAGACAGCAACAGAGTATCAGACACAAACGAAAATCTTAACACAAAACAATAACACTGTTACACCCATCACCAGTTTTACCCACGCACAATCAACACTATAAACATCGAATTTAATATAAACGAGTTAAGACTTAAACTAATGTCTTAAAGAAATCTCTCATCCCAGGAAATGCAACAAAAACAAAACTTTGAATACAAAACCAGCAATACAAAGCACAGAATCCATCCACCATGAATACATTGGACAAGCCATTGAATATAAAATGTCTATTATAAACACATTAAACACTAAACCAAGCACAACTAATAAATACACAACCCTTACATCCGTCATACAAATGGCGAAAAAATAACCTAAATATTTTAAACATAATAAGGCAGTTGTATAGTAACAATGCGCCAATAAGACGTTGGCAATAAGTTAAATAGATTCATGACAGAAAACAGCATAACCGAACTCCATTTAGTCTCTACACAAAAATATCAAACACAAATTAAAAGCACCTAAGCAAATGCACCAAAATCATCAAACCAGAACAAGAGAAACACTACAAAACAAAACGCACATTTCCTAATACACACAGGCACCTCCACGTAATCTAGCCAAATACACACAGGCACCTCCACGTAATCTAGCCCAATATACACATGCACCTCCACGTAATCTAGCCAAATACACACAGGCACCTCCACGTAATCTAGCCAAATACACACACATACGTTAACAACTACAGATCCATACACAATGGCATTGGCCTGATCCACAAAATTGAAAACATCTATATCCCACACAACTCCACCGTAGCATCATTCGACATAAAAATCTTTACACCTACGTACCCATTAAACAAATACTTCAAATAATAGAAAACATGCTGATAACAAACAAAATTCCACAAAAACTTAGACAAGAAATCACAAAACTCACCAAACTCATAACCATCTACACGCAAAACGATGGCCTGCCTGCCAATGCGATTCCCTATCTCAGGCAACTAGCTGAAATATTCGTCCACCACATCCAACAACAATACATCCTGCAGAACAACAAACATACTGATAAAATAATATACTATCATAGATATGTAGACGACATTTAACTTTTAAACAACCAAACACTGTTGAAGGTGACATCGTCGTCGAAATTAGTCTGTTTGTTTTAATAAACTAATGTGTAGTTAGGTTTAGAGTAAACTTAATTTTTACTGTTGTGAATTCTTCTTACTAGCTAAGTTGCCAATTAACTGAATACTAAACCTAACTTTGCTCTCGAATTAGAAGACAATAATAAAATAAATTATCTTAATAACAAAAACAAAGTAATAAAGTTATACAGGATTGCAAATATACGACGCCAATTTGACTACGATTGACTGTAGAATAATCCAAATTTGTTATTTATTATTTCCCATAATTCCTTAATAACGACAATTATTAGAATAAGCAGAAATTATTTATTTCGTAGAATAACCCATTCTCTACCTCCACGGCCAGAGCAATATCTTTCTGTTGTCACGTAGATCTGTCGTCTGATATACTTCGCAAGAATAATGCGAGTAAATGGTATTGCGGGTTAAATGATGATTCTAGTACAAATTTCCGTTCGATTAGGTATTACGCGCTCCAAAAACATTATTTTAAGGTCACTCTAACCTAAGTAGCAGAACTAGATTAACCGTGTAAAAAGTTTGTACAGTTGTCTACTAGCCATTCTAAAAATATTTTTTCCTGAAATAAAAAATTGCTGGAGATGAATCCCTCTTTTAATTTTTTTTTACTGACATTTGAACAAACTGTTTAGTTAAAGATATGGATGTAATTGTACCCTTTTAAATCTTATGTTACTCTTAATAATTTTTGATAATGCACATTGAATCGCGGATAATAATTAATTAACATTCGTTTATAGTGGAATTTCCTCTTCTTCTGTTACACCTATTTATTTTGTTCTACATTCAACTAACCATAGTTGCGAAATTAGAATAGTATATGGTTAATCTTCAGTGGATAAATAAAAATTATTTTTATAACGATTGAAAATTTGAACAAGATATATACAAGGAGAGTGCGAACTAATTGAAGTAATTGAAGGAAACAAAAGCAAAATAACCTCACAT
This sequence comes from Prosapia bicincta, assembly GCA_036971475.1. Lineage (NCBI taxonomy): Eukaryota > Metazoa > Arthropoda > Insecta > Hemiptera > Cercopidae > Prosapia > Prosapia bicincta. The sequence continues at coordinate 55,613,367 of JBAIZL010000005.1, forward strand.
TTAACAAACCTTTTCTTAAGTCTGAAACAGAAATTACTAAATAATTTTAAGCTTCACGTATAACAAGGTAAACACTATCACAAAGGCCTATGTGATGTTACTAACTGTATAACTTCCCTCATGCTATAGACGGTGACATAATGATGAATATGGCAGATACTGGAGATTGGCACTGCAACTTGGGTAACACGCCATCTTCCCTCGGGACTCCATGGGATGAGTGGACAAGGCTTAAGGTATGTTGCTATCTATCTATTTACTTTTATACGACTTTACACTGCTTAATTCCTCTGTTTATAAACATCTTCAGCGGAAGTGATTTTTAGACTAAATTTTCTTGAGGATTAAACCAACACGTTTAACTATTATTCAGTACAAATTCTTGGGGCTTTCAGACATTCTAATTAAACCAAAATACTACGGATAATTTCATAACATTACAATAATTAAAAATTATGACATCCCGGAACCCTCTAAATAGGCGTGTAGAAGGGTGCACCCTCGCTTAGGGTTGTATCTGTAAAAGTGCAGGTTTGCTGATTTTATTTGTATTATGCACAACTGTGACAAACGTTTTAGCGCGTAGTTATTGACGAGATTGTTTTTATAAATCTTGTTTTTTAATAGAATTTGGTAACTGTGCATTGCAGGAGAAATTTTCTGCAAATTGATTTCTTGTTTTGTAATTTATTACATGAAACGATTTTTTAAAAGGACTTCATATTGTTTGTAAGTAGGGAAAAGGATATCGGAATTAATATTTCATTCATTATATCGCTGTAGTTGCCCCAAACCTAACCAACACCATATTGATGTATTTATTTCGTAGAATAAACCACTTCCTTACTTCCAAAGTCAGTACAGTATCGAAGTCACGCGGCCACAACTAAACAAATTCCTCGTCCTACTATTCTAGACGTTAATGTGTCCAACAATGGATCAGCTGTTTTAGTAGCTTATGTTCTGATAATTTGACGTTATCTTCTCGATTCACAAATAATTGTAAAAACCAGTTTTCTACTGGTTAAAGGCTAAATGCCTTTCTATTTCAACAAACACTATTTTTCACCTAAATTGACGTTATCCAACCACAGATAAACAAATTTTTCATCCATTGTTTAATCAACAAGCCAACAATGTCCAACTACCAATCAGCTGTTTTAGTTGCAGAGTTATGCTAGTTTAAGGTTATCTTTTGCAAATCACAAATAATTATAAATGAATGTGAGTGCGGCGTATGTTTAATGTAACTGGGAATTATCCAGAACTGTCGATATTAAAGTAAGTAAATTTAATGTTTCATTATTTTTTAAAATTGCTACATAAGTTTAACTGTAGATTCTTTAAAATGAACGTAAGTTTCATGTATTCACAATTTTAGTTTAGTAATGGCAGACACTAACTACATAGGACACTAACTATTAGTGAGGATTGTTCTAACTACATTTTGAGGGGTTCTCTGACTATAGTTCTAGGAGTTCTCTAAATACAGTTCTAGGAGTTCTCTGATAACAGTTCCAGGAGTCCTCTGGCAACAATCCAAGGAGTTCTCTGGTAACAGTTCCAGGAGTCCTCTGGCAACAGCCAGAGGATTGCTCAAACTACATTTCGAGGGTTCTCTGACTATAGTTCTAGGAGTTCTCTGGCAACAGTTCCAGGAGTCCTCTGATAGCAGTCCGAGGAGTTCTCTAACTACATTACGAGGAGTTCTCTGGTAACAGTTCAAGGAGTTCTCTGACTACAGTTCTAGGAGTTCTCTGGTAACAGTTCCAGGAGTTCTCTGGCAATAGTCCGAGGAGTTCTCTAACTACATTACCAGGAGTTCTCTGACTACAGTTCTAGGAGTTCTCTGATAACAGTTCCAGGAGTTCTCTGACAATAGTCCGAGGAGTTCTTTAACTACATTACGAGGAGTTCTTTGACTACAGTTATAGGAGTTCTCTAGTAACAGTTCCAGCAGTTCTCTGGCAATAGTCCGAGGAGTTCTCTGGTAACAGTTCCAGGAGTTCTCTGCCAATAGTCCGAGGAGTTCTTTAACTACATTACGAGGAGTTCTCTGACTACAGTTCTAGGAGTTCTCTAGTAACAGTTCCAGCAGTTCTCTGGCAATAGTCCGAGGAGTTCTCTGGTAACAGTTCCAGGAGTTCTCTTACTACAGTTCTAGGAGTTCTCTGGTAACAGTTCCAGGAGTTCTCTTACTACAGTTCTAGGAGTTCTCTGGTAACAGTTCCAGGAGTCCTCTGGCAACAGTCAGAGGATTGCTCTAACTACATTTCGAGGGGTTCTCTGAATACAGTTCTAGGAGTTCTCTGGCAATAGTCCTATTACTTCTCTGACTACAGTTCTAGGAGTTCTCTGGTAACAGTTCCAGGAGTTCTCTGGCAATAGTCCGAGGAGTTCTCTAACTACATTACCAGGAGTTCTCTGACTACAGTTCTAGGAGTTCTCTGATAACAGTTCCAGGAGTTCTCTGACAATAGTCCGAGGAGTTCTTTAACTACATTACGAGGAGTTCTTTGACTACAGTTATAGGAGTTCTCTAGTAACAGTTCCAGCAGTTCTCTGGCAATAGTCCGAGGAGTTCTCTGGTAACAGTTCCAGGAGTTCTCTGCCAATAGTCCGAGGAGTTCTTTAACTACATTACGAGGAGTTCTCTGACTACAGTTCTAGGAGTTCTCTAGTAACAGTTCCAGCAGTTCTCTGGCAATAGTCCGAGGAGTTCTCTGGTAACAGTTCCAGGAGTTCTCTTACTACAGTTCTAGGAGTTCTCTGGTAACAGTTCCAGGAGTTCTCTTACTACAGTTCTAGGAGTTCTCTGGTAACAGTTCCAGGAGTCCTCTGGCAACAGTCAGAGGATTGCTCTAACTACATTTCGAGGGGTTCTCTGACTACAGTTCTAGGAGTTCTCTGATAACAGTTCCAGGAGTCCTCTGACAATAGTCCGAGGAGTTCTTTAACTACATTATGAGGAGTTCTCTGACTACAGTTCTAGGAGTTCTCTAGTAACAGTTCCAGCAGTTCTCTGGCAATAATCCGAGGAGTTCTCTAACTACATTACGAGGAGTTCTCTGGTAACAGTTCTAGGAGTTCTCTGGTAACAGTTCTAGGAGTTCTCTGACTACAGTTCTAGGAGTTCTCTAGTAACAGTTCCAGCAGTTCTCTGGCAATAGTCCGAGGAGTTCTCTAACTACATTTCGAGGGGTTCTCTGACTATAGTTCTAGTTCTCCCGCAACAGTTCCAGGAGTCCTCTGGCAACAGTCCGAGGGGTTCTCTAACTATAGCCTTGTTTGTGTCTTTACTAAAATACAACCTCAAATATATTTGCAATTGAAAAATATTCAAGCTTATCCATCACAGATTTTCCTCTTATCAGTTAAAATTTACCTTACAATTAAAACTTGAAGTGTTATGACATGTTTATTGTGAAAGTATGTATAAATAAATAAATTGTTTTCAATATATGTGTGTGTGTGTGTGTATATATATATCTAAAACACGAAGAGGGGGCATGAAACCAAAATGTTTGGGAGCCTCTGCATTATACAGTTCGGTATCATACACAATTTTGAAGCATCATTTAAATCCATTACAAACAGTGTTTTAATCAGACATAACTACTTGAGTATAGGCAATAGATAAAATCAGCGAACACCACAAAAATCTATCATACATTCTGGGTGATTCAAGCTTTTTAACTATGAATTATATTTTTTGAAAACAATCAAAAAATCCATTAACTATAATTTTAATTATTTTCACGGAAAAAATTTTAAAATGTATTGTTTTATACACATTTGAATTGAGGAGATACAGGGGAACAAAATATATCACATTGAGGTTGGTTTATACAAATATAATACACTATAGGTTTGGGTATTATGCAAGTTTGTAAAGCAGTACCTATTTAAATAGTTTACAAACAATATGCTTCTTCAGTACAAACAATAGACATAATCAGTGAACTTCATGTGAATCTATGATACATTTTGCATGAATCAAGCTAGTTAAATACTATTTTTAGAAGGAATTTAATAAAATCCAATAACGTGCATTTTTTAGAGCTAAAATGCAAATATGTATTCCTTTATACACAATTACATTCTGGAAGTACATGGGAACAAAATGTAGAATATTGAGCTGCATACATTATACGGTTTAGGTAACATGCACGTTTCTGAAGCAGTACCTATATCCATTAGAAACAATACTTTAAATGCGCACTCATTAAGTAGAATATGCGTATAACACACGAATCTATGATACATTCTTCATGATTCAAGTCAGTTAAATATTAGTTCTATTTTTTGAAGAAAATATCTAAAATCCATGAAATTTTCCATATCATATTTATGTGATTTTTTACATGAAAATCTATGACACATTCTGCATGATTCAAGCTAGTTGAATAAGAATTCTATTTCTTGGAGAAATTCACCAAAATCCATTAACTATATATAGTTCACACAATTTTTTAGGAAAAAGTGTGAAATATTTTCAAACTTATACCTTTATACACTATTGCATTTCGGAGATACATGGGAACAAAATGTAGAATATTGAGCTGCATACATTATACGGTTCAAGTTATATACACATTTTTGAATCAGTATTTTAATTCACTACAAACAATATTTTAAACAGGCATCATTCTTTGAATATTAGCAACAGAAAGAATCTGAAAACAAAATGAAAATCTATGTTACATTCTGCATGATTCAAGCTAGTTGAATAAGAATTCTATTTCTTGGAGAAATTCACCAAAATCCATTAACTATATATAGTTCACACAATTTTTTAGGAAAAAGTGTGAAATATTTTCAAACTTATACCTTTATACACTATTGCATTTCGGAGATACATGGGAACAAAATGTAGAATATTGAGCTGCATACATTATACGGTTCAAGTTATATACACATTTTTGAATCAGTATTTTAATTCACTACAAACAATATTTTAAACAGGCATCATTCTTTGAATATTAGCAACAGAAAGAATCTGAAAACAAAATGAAAATCTATGTTACATTCTGCGTTATTCAAGCTAGTTAGCCCTCAAGAGGGCCCATGCGAAGTTTTTCTCCGCATGTAGCATTATTTGTTACAAAAACGTATTTTCAGTTGTCAGATGTTTATTTCCAGCTTGTTACTCCACAACCTGCATTCTAGGAAACGGCCCAACCTATTTTTGTTAATTTTTTCCAAGTAGCATTAGTGTGAATTTAATCTTTGTCAATCTCGGTCAGATTGTGTAGGTTTTGTCCGCAAGCGCCCTCAAGTTATTTGTGTGGAGTTCCTCGTGCAGTTATTTACATTACAAAAGACTTTGTTGAGTAAAATTATTACTGTTTTTGTTGTTATTATTATTTTAGTGTTGTATGTCTTTTTAGTATCTAAGTTTTACATTTTACTGTTGTTCCATTTGAAGAGGAGAGAATTCGTAAAATGCTATTTGGTGTCGAAAAAGAAGAAAACCAATAAATACTTTCTACTGGAAATTTTGTTAGACAGCTCTTTGGTGGTTCTGATGAAAATGAGTCTCTTTGCCAGATGATGAACCTGGCAAAGAAGTCAATGAAATTGTAAATGAAACAAATGAAGATGTAATAGGTCAATCTAAACATGACAAAAATGACCAATTAGTTGAAATGTCAGATTTTGACATTATAGAGAAAATCCCGCTAAACATTCGCCAGGAGGCTGTTACCGTGCAGTTTTGCAATACAAGAGAAGCTTTTTTAGTAAAAAACGAAAATTGCTGTAGTGTACTGAACCAGAAAGGCAAGACAGAACATCAAAAAGAAACATAATTCTCATGAGAGTAGGTCATATTCATGCTACACTAGTGGTGACTAGTAAGCTTAGGAATGAGCAATTATGAATTAGTTTTTCAACAAAGACTGTAAGATTCTGCTAGAACCTGTTGTGTTATAAAGCCAATATTATTTTCATCCAGTAATTTTTAGGGTTATATATTTTAATAAAAATATTCCTTATTTTCACTAAATATCGTAATTAATTTCATATTCTTATATGTAGTGCCTATCATCACGATAATATATTTTATACGTTTGGACGTTGAATTACTTCATTACAGAATTTATTAGTATTCATTTATTAGAATTCATTACTATTGGCTATTGATATATTTCAGGCAATAATTCAAAAGATTTTATCTTCATTATTTCAGTTTAACTTATAGAAATGACCTGATAACTATTAATTTGTAATTAGCCTTTGATTTTTCTGTGTAGTGATATCACAAGCAAAATATAAAATTAATCACTACATTTTTTCAAAGTTTAGTTTACTGCACAACTAAAATGTTTCTGTAAAACCTTTGCAACTATATTTTTTCTGTATAAAACCTACTTTAATTTTCTGTAAAATATCAACTTAAAAAAGGAAAATTTTTAATAATAATTATAAGAGCATATGTCTGTAGGATATAATAAAGTATGCTAACTTGATAAAAATAATTTTTATTTTCAATAAATATACAACATTTTACAAAAATAATTACACAATTCAGGGAATTGAACCGAATTAATACAAATTCAAGTATAATAATGATTATAATTTTCAAAAGTGGGTTATTTAGGAGTAATTGTATGTATACTTTGTTGAGAAACTTTTTTTAAAAGTGAATTCATGTTTATTTGTTGTTATACTGAGTTACTATCTGACAATGTTCAATAATCAATAAATATAACTTTATTTTTTATCTGCTATTTGTAGATTTGACATAATAATGTAATATTTTTGTTTGGTTTTAATGTATAAATAGATTGGAACAATTTGACAGTACAATAATTGAGATACTAGTTTTAATAGAGTTATTACCTTATTCAATTTATTTTTCATGATTACACTGTGATTTTTCATATATTTATTAAAACTATTTTTACAATTCTATAAATGGACTATCTCTGCACCATTATTTTAGAAAAATTTTAAAGTGTTTATAGAAGCTCTTGAATTTAGTCTTTCATGATTAAACTATATTCTTTCATATTTGTATATATACACTCACTAGTTTTGATATTAATAAAAGACGGTTGATACATGAATCAATAACTTTTATTTTCAAAATAACGTCAATATTTTGAGAGCTAGTTTGCCATCTTCATCAGGCTTAAAGTACATATTTTAGTATCAGTGCCAATTTTAATATAATTATTTCATGTATGTACTTTAGGCCTGATGAAACTTCCGGCAAACTAGCTGTTGAAACATCGGTTATTTTGAAAATAAATGTTATTGACTCACATATCAAAGGTCTTTTTTAAATATATTCTTTCATATCAAAAACCTGGAAATAATAAATAATGTCAATATTTTATAAAATCGTAAAACACATATGATATACAAAATTTAAATTAGTAAGAGTGTTTTTCAACCAAAAGTATCAAGAAAGATTAGTAAATAAATTTTACACATCTCAAAATAGGATTTTAGAGATCAGTAGAGAGTCTTTTAAGATAATATCACATGTGATTTTCTTTGCTCTTTTTCTGTGTGCCAAATTGCATGTGAATAATTAAATAAGTTACAAATGTGGTCAAATTAGTAGGAAGAAAAAGATCATGTCGGTAAATGTGTTTAAATATCTAGAGGAATGAGTAAAATTTCAATTCCTTACAAACATGACTTTATACATAAAATGAAATGGCATACCAAAGCAGAATACAAAAAAGCAATCAGTAACTCTCATGTCAAAATTAAGTCGAATATTTAATCATACGACATTCAATATGATGGTGTGCCTTTACATGTAATGCTATCAACATCAGAGGGCATTGTGGTGTACAGTTCTAGGAATTGAATTAGTGGACTGGACATATAGTGCCTAACAGTACACCGTGCCACAAAAAATTGACGACATAACACATTTATGTGGCCTATTGTACACAATGTGTTCAGCTTTTGTTTCGAATACAAAAATATTCAAAATATGTGTTTCAACATAAAAAATAGAGCAGCAATTTCAAAATGGCTGTTTATCTTGGATAAGACAAATTACAATTTTTCTCATTAAATTTAAGCTTCCAGTATCTATTGGGAAGTAAATTTTATTTATTTTTCACCCATGCAGCATTGGTAAGATTCCTGTAGTATAACTCGACCATGAATGGAATAAAAAACAAAAGCGGTGATAATTTTTTAAATGATATTATAGTAAAAACGTTTAGATATTGTGATTTAAAAGATTAATGGTTTGAAATTTAAAAATGGTACATAAATATTATTTCTCAATTTCTGTTACACTTAAAGTTTGTATCAAAGGATTAAGGAAATTCTTGTTATTACATATAATCAAAAAAAGAAAATAAATTAATGAAATTCAGTTTAGAGCTAATCATAAAAACAAACCTAATCATTAACATGTTTGGAAAACAAGGCCTTAAATATTTATACATGTAATTTAATAAAATGTGGCTTCTTTTTTCTTATAAGAAAATCTGAATCCAAAATTTAAGAAGAATGTTGCCTAAAATATAGTTTTTTAACCTCATTTTTTTATAATTTTTCAAAAATGTACAAACAGAAACCGAGTTACACCCTACAGTCCAGAGCTATAGGATCTTAAGAAAAAAATCTAATAATAACAAATTAATGACAATGGAAATGGACTATTTATGACAAAGCTGCGGTAAATCGAGATTGGAAAGGGCCAGAAACAAACAAATTTTAAATGAAATGGAAATCGATAAGAGTATAAGCGAGGAGACAGAGAAAAGGGAATTAGGACGGTTTGGACATGTAAAGAGGATGGCAGAAGACAGATGGGTCCGAAAAGTACTAAAGTGAATTACCCCAGAGAAAATAAACAAAGCATGGCCACCAAGAGGTTGGCATGATGGCAATGATGAAACAATTACTGCAAGAGAACTGAAAGAGGCATTAACGTATGAGAGGAAAAATTGGAAACGTCCGATATTTGATTTTGTACGATTTTATTTTTTAAAAAAATGGGCCAATAAAAATATATTCCAGATTGTTTAGTTTAAATAATAAATGTATAAATAAGTAAAACCAATACCAAACTCCAAAGTAAAAATCAAAGGAGCCCACTTGCTAAATAACAAGAAGTAAAAACACAATAATTTCTTCAAGCTATTGCATGTAATTAAAATCCTTTAATGTGTCAACAGTTCAGTAGTATTCTTTTTGGTTCAATTCCCTGAAAACACACAACACATCATTAGTTCTAGATGTTCTTGTAGTATAAAAACATTTAAAATCTAAGAGCTCCTGAAAAATCGCTTTGATGGACTTTCTTCTTCCTCGTCTCTTTCTGTAATAAAAGTAAAAATATCATTATATTATGTTTGCTTATACTATAGTTTAAATTATTCAAAAGCAGTTTGAAAAAAAATTTTTATTACTAAACACTTTTAAATGTTTATAAACTTACCTATAGTAGCACTTACTTATGTTTGTAGAGGACGGCCGTTCTACAAGGCTGTAGAGGACTCCCTTCGGGAGATGTGTTCACTAAACTCTTTTTAGTGTTTAGTAGGACACATCTCCCGAAACGGCCGTCCTCAACAAACATAAGTAAGTGCTACTGTAGGCAAGTTTATTTACATTTAAAAATGTTTAGTGATAACTAGTAGCTCACGTGAAGATGGAATCAACAAATATTAATTATTAGTTATTAACTTATACAAAAATAAAGTACGTCTGGTGGCAATCATCCAATTTGCCATCGGTTGGTCCTTTGGTAATTATATAATATTCATAATATAAAAAAAATGAAAAAGGTCTTGTAATGTCACCGAAGCGGCCATAGGTTTTTACTTTCCTTGACTCATTGACAAGAGAAGAAATAGGTGTTGATTAATCAAGACACAGTTTGTTTAGAATTCACAATTATAATAAATGTACAACTTACTGTTCTTGAAGCCCATTTTGTACTTTTTAATAACAAACAAACAAGATAACTGCTAGCTTTCTCTACAAAATTTACTCTAATTCTCACTACAATTCTAACATGTTTCTCTCATGAATTGACCTAAAACTTACTCTAAAATTGTACTAAGATTGACTCTAACACATCCGAGGATGAGAGTTTTATAGGGCCTTCTTCCTTAGGTGCTACCTTTAAGTTAGTCAACATGGTCTAAAATAATCTATCTCATTGGTCTAGATTATATTCAAGATAATATTACGATTTCATAAAATGAGGAGTTCCCAATCACCACTTGTGCAGATGACGGAGGTTTTTCTAAATTTCGCAAAGTAACTAAAAATGATTAAGATGACTCTGATGGTCAGGTTCAGGGATACCTCGTGGATATTGAGAAGCCACAGAAACTGCTTATCATTTTCAATTTTGTACTAGCTGTCAGCTTTCCTGGTATAGCATTACAGCCCGAAAAAATTAAAAGCGCTTTTTGAAGTATATTCAGTTCTCTATTTCTAAAAATTTGATATTCATCCTTAATTTAAATATTCATAACAAAGGTGGGTTGAAGTTTTTGTGGACAATCTGTTTTAGGATCATATAACCTGCGCAAATTAGAAATATTTTGAAAAATTGATACCTGCAATCTTATTATACAATTTCCAGATATTTCTTTGAAGTTCAAGACAAAACTAAAACAATATTTTAAACTGTTGCAAGGTTAGCCTAGAAAATGTTAATCCCAAAAAACAATTTCCGTTGCTACCAGAAATAAATGAACTCATTTCTATTGTTTTAGTAATTTACTCCTAATCCTTCTGCCAGTAGGCAAATGATGAGAAATTAGTATGTTTGGAGTTTCATTGTGTATAAGAAAAACTGATGCTTTCATATTTCTTTGTCTCAAGGGTCTTAATATTGTAATGGTTTACTTTATTTATCAGTGAGGTAGGGAGAGGGAAATGAGTAATATGAGAATATCCACGCAGCCACCTTTCACCATCTAAAACTAGAGTTGTTTTAATCATCTTGAATTCAATGGTTAATTTACAAGTAATTATTGCGTAACTGTGTGAATACTTCTAAACTTATTTGCTGGTGCATTTTGAAATAATCAATTCATTGAAAAAGCCAGCCCACTATTGCAGGCCATCGCTCAAGGTTGCAGGACATATGACTTATGAAAGTTGTGGGAGATTTGGGTTAAGCAGGTTGTTTACTGTAAAATGAAATAAGATGTTAAATTCGAAATATGTGTGATCGTTCAAGATATGTTGTTTTTGCGTTGTTCAAAAATATTTCAAATTTTTCTGCTATGGTTAGTTTTTTACTATGATTTAATAAGTAGAAAATATTTAAATTAATATTGATGTTTGTATGTGTTGCGTAGCCGGAATTTCGAATTATGCTTTTTGTGTTGTTGATGATTTGTTTGAATCTTTAGCTAAATGATCTACCGGTTTGCCCAATGTAGAAGCTGCTACATGCCTTATATGTTATTTTGTATATACCAGATAGATTGTATTTGTCTGTTTATAGGGTTATATGTGTTGTATTTTTGTTGTTAGGGTTGTGGACTTTGTCTAAAATGTTTGTTGTTTTGTAAGATATTTGGTAATTGAGTTTTCTGAATATGGGAGCAATTTTGTGGTGTGTGTTTGTTGACGTAGGTGATGGATATGTATATATTTATAAATACATATCTTCTATAACTGCCTTTTTTATCACTATCTTCTTAAAAATGACTGGGTTACATTGACGTCAGTAATTAATTTACTGCACAAGACAGATTTCCCTTTATTAAATGCTATGTTTTTTTAATCAGTTGGCTTTTATGAGTAGAAAATATCACTAACTAAACACATTTAGCAGCAATGCTCAGTAATCTTTAAAGAGTATAATTAAAAAAGGCAAACAATCTTACTCACCCACATCTGAGGTAAATACAACAAATTCAATAGGGCTAATATTTGAACCTCATTACTTGCCTAAAGTGACATCTGTAGTCACTTGTTACATTATCATGATAGAATTGGTTGAACAAGGAAAGTGCCACCAATTTAAAATTTTATTTTCATTAATAAAATCTCCTCATCAACTTTTTTTAAAACAATTTCAACAGCAATATAGATCGTTAAAGATAGAAAATCTCACAGTTGAGAAGATTTATTACTGCAATAATTTTAAACCATATTACAACAGACTATTAAAAATAAAATCCGTAATATCTTGATATAACAAGTTAAATTTTGGTTAGCCATTCTTAAATGTAAATTGGGTTTGGGTAAGAAGAAAAGGCAACAACAATTACCCGACCCTATGCAATCAAAAATTTTGTTGTGGGGTTGAATAAAATTACTATCTATTTGAAACGGATTAAAACACTAAAAAAATTAAAAAATCATACAATGTAAACCAATAAGAACACTTGTGGAATTGTGAAAAAAAAGCTTTATTCATTGAATAAAACTATGCATTGAACAAAACAAGCGCAGATCCTGCATATTTGTACACAGTTTTAAAACATTCATTATATAATAATTTAATAACTAAATTTGTCATTATTTTCTAAATTAAATTGAATAATTCTGCATTTATTATTACTAACATAAGAAAATATCCATAGCTAGTGTGTAATAGTGTTTGCAATGTCTTCTTATAGGAATTGTGTCACTTCAACAAACAATGAAAAGAAAATGTATACTTTATATAGTTCAGATATATATACACTCTATCTTTACTTATATATACACTCTATTGTTAGATTGTTTTAACAAAGCTGTAGATTTTTAGGGCATTTTTCTACAAAATTTGTTAATTAATTATTTTCCCCATGGTTCATTAGGCCTGTCTCCATCAAGTAAGATATTTTCCCCTATAAAATCGAATTGTAGTTTCAATATCTATACCCAAAACTCTACAAGTGTGATAACTGAATTTATCCTAGTGTAAAGTTACCTTTGAAAATTTCATATAGGTTATATATAATTTTCCCATCCCATCCTCTACAACTATTTAAACTCAAAATAAAACTTCAGTCATGTTTCAAGTTGAAAATGGGGCAAATCATTTAGAAATTTTCATTACCAACAGACTGATAGAAAAATGTTAATTGATACAAAACAAGTAATATAAACAAAAAAATTCAAAATTCAAAAAATTTCTACTTAGGTGAACAAAGAACATTTTTTTTAGTTACTATTTAAAAATAATTACAATTATATGAATAAAGAAACAAAATGTATACTTTAAACAGCTGTTCTACCACATAACCTATAACACAAAATCAAATGTTTCATGAAATCATATGTTATCACTTATTTTAAGCCAAATTGGATCAAATATATTGCATGACTTGCTCCTTTTATGGTACGCTTTTCTCTCATAAAAAACTAAAATTAATTAATAAGTTAATATTTGAAAAAATTGTATTAACATCATGTGTCATCCGCTACAAGTTTAAAAAAATATATTTGAACATGAGTGGTTGAATAAAAAGTATTTTATTATCAATTGAAAATTTGTACAAGATATATATGGAAGAGTGTAAACTAATAGACAGAATAAACTACAATGGACTTACCTCTTTTATTTTGTGTCTTCTGATTCCTCTTACGTGTACTTGGTCCAGGGTTACAGTTTCCCACTCTATATAAAATTAGATGTATTAAACATATATTTTTATTTAATACAATCATGGTAAATCTTAAATATAAAATTATTTTAAGCAGCTTATTATTAATTTTTAGTTTAGTTGGTAGTTAATAAATTTTTCAATATATAAATACAGTAATTTTAGCTTGGACTATTGATTTTTTTGTTTGTTTTTAAATTAATAAGTGGCCTTATGAATTTAAATTTTATAATTTTGGAAAACTTCATTAAAGTTCTGCTACCCACTGCCATAGGAGGGCTAAATATCTAAGTTATTCCCATAAATTTAATTTAAAATATTCCCCCAAAAAAACGAATTTTGACAAATAGAACTCCCTTGGGCCATGGACGGTGTATAAAGATTAACCTTCGCAGCCTTTAGGAAAAAGGTCACATCAGATGTGTTTGCTGGTTTCTTTTGGTGTTGTATGATCAATCAGATGTGTTCCGCCAGTCACCAGCTAACACTAGCTCTTTTGGCTAGCACTTTACGACACGCTCTCTTAGACTTCATTTATCCGGCTCTACTTAGTTTGATCTTTATTTTTAAAAAGGTCCAAAAAAATCAGGTTTTTAACAAACAGCTGATTATAAACAGACGACGAGAAGGTGGTGCCCTCGGGCAGGGATTATTAAACTTAGCAAGTACCTTGCTATTGCATCCTATGCACGATTTGATATATATAAGTGTTTGTTTTTAGGTTATGTTGTTTTTTTAGATTTTCGATTTTTTTATGTCTATTTATTGTACTTATTTTGTGTTTTATTATGATTTGTTGCATCTTTTTGTGTATTATAGGTGTGAGATTATCAAAGATTTTCATAATTTCTAAATTAGTTGTGTACAGTTGTAGGTTAATTTGGCTTTTTTTATGGTAAGCAGATTTAATATTTTCTTTAATTACGTGTAATTCTGCTATTTCTATTGCTTTGTTAATGACTATTTTGTTTATTTTGTATGTGAAGTTTAGCATATTTTGGTGTGATGTTAAGTGATGTGCATTTTTTATTGAAATTTATCCTAATAATAAATACACAAAAACCTCTTAACCACAAACTTCCTTTAATTTACCCTAATGTACATTTCAGTTACAAAGTAACCATCCTCAGAGGGATAACATACAAAGACTCTTTGTACAAAGGAGTCTTTGTATGTTATCCCTCTGAGGATGGTTACTTTGTAACTGAAATGTACATTAGGGTAAATTAAAGGAAGTTTGTGGTTAAGAGGTTTTTGTGTATTTATTATTAAATTCAACCACAGTATATTCCTAATAAATTGAAATTTATCCTGTTAATACAGTTAAGCTGTAACAGATACCCAACACCCAAACCACAACTCTAACAACAAAAAATTCATAAACCTAACTAAAACACAATTCACTGAAAAAGAAAAAATAATAATAACAAATGCTTACAAATATAACCTACCCAATTTTAACAAAAACCAAATAATAAAAAACCTAATAGTTGACACAGAATTTAACATCCATAAAATTACCCACCAAAACACTGAACAGATAAGAAACAACATCAATATAATATTAACCTATTAAAAACCCAAAAAAACAAATCAATATAGAAACAAAAAAGGAATTATGAAACTCAAAGGAAAGCTAGTAAACAACGATTACATAATATTAAAATCAGATAAAACAAACACACCAGTAATAATTGAAAATACCAAATACATCAATTCAATGACAAACCACATAAAAGAAAATTAATACGAATAAATCCCACACCCAACTAACAAATACCTTAATATAATAAAAAACCTAATAGTTACACAGAAATACCCTAAACTACAACAATAAATTAAAATACCACACAAGACTTACCTATTCAAACCATGTGCACCATTATTAACAGGCATACCTAAAATCCACAAACCTAACTCACCATTTAGACCACTAATATATTTCAAAACAGCACCATCTTACTTAATCGCAAAAATACTAGACAAAATAATAAGATAAAATACATATCAACAATATATACAATATAAAATGGATACGAATTAATTAATAAAATAAGAAACAAACAACAAAACAAAAATAATTAGTTATGACATAACCATCATGTACCAGAGTAAGCTGATGAAGCCTTTTTCTCGACTGCCGTTAGGGATCCAGAGGAATAGGGGATAGATTGTCTGATACCGTCAGTTTCCTGTAACAGGACAGCAACTAGTGCGCAAGAACTGGCATCAGTTTGAAAAACTAATGGTTTCGTAAAATCTAGAACTCGGAGAACTGGGGGTGTGAGATGGCTTGTTTCCAGAATCGAAAGGACTCTTCTTGGGGCTCCTTCCAAAAAATGTTTGGCCTTTGCGCTTTAATTTAGAAAAAAAATTAGTCATTCCGATAAAGAGCATGACTGTTGTTGTGGCAATCGTAGATATGAGGAAATTTTCTATAGTGTTGGTCCTGCTGGGGTCGATGGTAACACCTCAGGATGAAGCCAAATGTTCCAGAAAACTCATCTCCTCTATGCTGAACTCGACCTTTTCGGGGTTAACCGTCAAGGCTGACCTGCATAGACGCATAACCACTTCCCAGAGATGCAATAAATGCTCCTTCCAGGAACTAAAGTAAACAACCAGGTCAAAAAGACATGGTGTAGAAGGCATGTAAGAATCTGCATTCTGGTACTCGAATATAATGGGACGCGAGTAAATTGATACAGAAGTCAATGAGTGCAGAAGCTGCTAAGATGTTTTGACCATTGTGTGATTATGATCTGGTGATTTGCCAAATTTAAATTGAAAAGAGAAGTATTTGGTGACCGTGAACCAATTGAATCAGTGGCGGAGACTTGGTAGGTCAATCACGTGTTGGTTTAATTTCCTATAGTCGATAACCATTTGGATTTTCTTTTTTTTGTGCTGCACTAGAAAGGCAATGAGTTTGAGGACTTACTAGGTTCTAAAATCCCTTTATTTAGAAGATCTTGGACATGGTCCTTAGGCGGCTTACACACCAAAGCCAAGCCAGGCCGGGCGGGGAGATGCGATGCCACTGAAGTCTATTCGCACGTAGTATGTTTCCTAGCCTTGTAGTGAGAAGTGATACCTTCCTGTCAGTCTAAGTTGCGACGTAGTGTTATAATAATGTCATGAACTTTGATGATGATAATGTTATTGGTAAGTTCCTCACTTGATGATGAATGTGTGGGAGAAAGAAGATGCTGGACACACAATATCAATAAAGATCACGAGACTAGTGGACAGTTCATATTTACTAAGAGAAACTCCGAAGTTTTAATTCACTCCGAAAGTTGTCCCTCAAATGTTTCCATTGTTCTTTACTACAATAATTGAATTCTTTGCTATAAGAAACAAAAAATAATATAGTTAACAACTGTATTATTATAGATATTAGATTGTTAAAAACTATATTACACATTGTCGAGCAATACATTTGTATCCATGTACTTCTTGTTAGATTGATCCCACACGGAGGTCTTTCTTAAATCGAACTAATTCATATTTTAATATCAATACTCACTATAATAGTATTTTTGAATTAAAATATAAAGAACAAAACAATATATAAAGTATAAAGAGCTTGAAACAATAAAGGAACAATATATTGCGTAATGTTTCTTAACTCACTAGGCTGGAGCAATGAAATACTGAACGAAGGTAAAAAACCCCTTGGCAAAAAACGCTTAAATTTGGGGGAAGGTAGGACTGAACAAAACTGCTCGGGATCACCCAGCATTGCTCGGTATTTGTATTTGAAAGCTCCCATATAAACACTGCGTATTTAATGACCAAGCGATTAACGCATGGCTCAGCATCGCTGAGTTTGGGTTTGGTGTGAAACCCCACTTAAGTTTGGTTTCTGTGACATCGAATGATCTGAATTAAAATTAAGAAATCTGGCCGAAAATGTAGCTTTATGACATCAGTCTGTGATGAGTTTATCATTCCATTTAATAATCCGCAGTTCCAAAAAATTAAGTTCATTTTCACTTTCAATATCACAAGTAAACTGAAGCCTTTCATCGTAACTATTAAATTTTTTAAGTAATTCCTGTACTTTTGCAATAGGAACAATAATGCATACATCGTCTACATAACGTCCAAAATAAATTGGTTTAAAACCTAAATTAGCCAAACAAACCTGCTCAAGATTGTCTAGAACAATATCAGCAAATTTGGGGGATACAGGACTACCCATAGGGGTGCCATAAAGTTGCTTATAAAATTTATTATCACATGAAAATATGTGTTTTCCATTAGGAATTCCACAGCTTCAAGTAAATCAGAAACATGCATATCATATTTACGTCTAATGTAGGTTTATCTTTTCCCAATAGCTTTTAATAATAACTTAGTGCAAACATTAGTAAAAAGTGGAACAACAATACTAATCATTATGTGATCATCTGGAACCACTAGATCTTTAGTTCTTCCAACCACATCTAAACTATTTCTTATATATGTCTTAGATTTAGGAACACTATCTTCAAGAATGTTACATATAGTTTTAGCCAGAAAATACGTGGAAGAATTAACATAAGAAACAATAGGTTTAAGAGGAACCCCAGACCTTATTTTATGAACCTTGGGTAGACCATAAAATTTAGATCATTCCTTTCATCATAGCAATTTGAAACTTGTACAAGAATATTTATTGCTTAGTGGCTAGCCTTATCGTTTTATTAAATTTCATATCAATAAAAAATATTTTCAAAACTTATCTCTTTTCCCTCTCCTGACAGTGTCGGAGGTAAAGGTGACCCTATGTTACGGTTCCTTATGTGAAGGGTTTCTTTGAGAAGATTTCTAGAAAGCTAAGAATATATAATGTTATCAGCGTTCTGCTTATTTCTAATAATATGTCTGGTATTGTTAGAAGAGGTAAGGATAGGACTGATGTTTTGAATAGGAATATTCTTGTACATAGGGTTAATTATAATGATTGTGGTACTTCCTATGTTGGGGAAACTAAATGTGAATTGCATATTCGTCTTTCAAAACAAAAAAAAAAAGAGTAAAAACGAAGGTTTTCATCTCTCCTCGGTGTTTTACATTCACATTAATGAACAAAATCACTCGTTTAATTTAAAGTAATTGGAGGAGACGAATTTTGTCTTAAATGATCCATTTAAAGATCCAAAAAGATCTATAAATGTTAAGGCCACTAATAAATTGGCCAGTATTTATTATCCTTTTGTCATAAAACTTTAAAACTCTTGAGGGTTCTAGTTGTTGGTGCACCAAATGTTTAGTAATGATTTTTTTTTACAGGTTTATTACTGTTATATGTTTGGAAATTTTTTTGACACATTTTAATTAACTGTGGATTATCACGTTTTATAGTGTATTATTAGTTATTTAATTTATTTATGCTGTTGTTTTGTTAATTTATTACTATTAATTACTTATTGTAATGTTTTTTATTTTATGTTAATTTTGTTGTGAATTTTTATAACGTATATCTTAATTCTGTCCATTATACTTGTAGGACTGAATGAGGAAAACAATTTAGTCATTAAAACGTTGCCTAATTCCTAATAAATCGATTTCTTTGACTCACGCATCAACCATGGTTTTATTAAATGAAAATCATAATATCTCATTGTTAAGCCGAGAACTTTTCACTGTACCCTAGTATGTTTGAGAGGTCTTGTGAAAGATTTGTATATAATATCAAACAATTTCCCTGAAAGAATTTGAATATACGTTTTAGGTCTTGTAATCAGGGAGACAGTGAGCTTCTTTTGGAAGAGTCAGGCTTATTAAGGCAAAGAAACCTTTTGGTCTCACCTTTGTTAAACCAAAAAAGAAGATTCGAAGAAGAGAAAATGCTACCATATAGCTTACTATAATTGAAAAAAGTAGTGATTACATAGTTTTGGATAGTGAAACTGACATTCGCCAAATCATTATACACATTTTTGAGGGATTGGGAAACAAATTAACTAATTTTTAAGACAGGCCTTAACTCTTTCTTGGAATCATATTATATTTATATTACAGTTATATTGTAACTAAAATATTACCTAATATTTGATTTGTTTGATGAGCTGTCAAAAAAAACATCACATTCAGCTGCATGACTCTGTAAAAGAAAACAAAACCATGTAAAATATTTTACTTTACTTTCCTTAATTATATTGTTTACCACTGTTAATGATATTCTAAGATATTCTTTGTTTACTGAATTAAGAAATTCTCGAGGAATATTTGTAGGTTAAGACTAGAGTAACAAGATCGACAGGCAGCAAAAATATTAAGAACTAAATCATTTTTAAAAGCCTACAATTATGCAGGTTATAAAATAATTACGCAGCATACAATTACTCTATTACAGCAGGTCACAACGCTTTTCAGAAATCAAGAAATATGAAACACTAGCTCAGAATGGCTCAAAATGTAAAAAGAGTATGGAGAAATCTGCAAAAAAATAGTGACAAGGTAAATGGAAGATAACTAAAGGATGAAATCGAATAAGAAAAAATAAAATGAAACACAAAATTTAAAATTTAGAATGGCAACAAACTAGCAATGGCTAAGTCTTAGGCTTAGTAATACACCAAATGAGTGCCACATTTAATATTCAACCAAGGATAAAGGCAGCTGAGAAGCTAGGGGGTTGAGCACTTTATTGCTAACCTTAACTCCTACGTCTTAGAGTCCTTGGGAAATGTCTACCCTCTAGTTCCAAGAGAAGACCTTTTGACTTAGTGCATTGTTACAATTGATTGATGTTGTTTCAACTGTTACTGTTATTTTTCCAAAAAAAATTTAATATAGAAAGAAAACTACAGGAAGTCTTTAGAAGTTAATTCCAAAGTTAAAGGTTTATATATTTTTTCACATTTATCAAACCCATTAAGCTACTTTCTTTCTATTTCTGAGAAAGTTTTGATGACAGTTTATTACATTACTTTATCTAATGCCAGCTCTTTACATCCCTGCCATTCTTCCAGTAGAGACAATGCTGACTTGGCTCTTCCATGTCTTGCAAAGCTGTATAGTTCTAAAGGTATGGGGCATCCATCTTGTTGGCAAATATCCGGGCTGGTTATCCTATTTAATATAAGTGGGCTTGCAGACAGACGAGGCCCATAACCATTCTGAATTTTGCAATAGCTTCCATTCTTGGTAGGCTATATAGGGGACAACGTTGGTCGCATAAGCATCATACTCTAAGCTGTGAGTGACCTCTGGATAGTGCTAAACGACTAGCAGAGTTGGCTGAAAACTCGAGCCAAACATGGAGATAATGCGAAAAATTAATACACTTATGTAAAAGTCTGTCAGGGTAACAATAGATTTCATATTTCAAGAATCAATAAGGTAAAGAATCAATAAGATAAAGAATGAATAAGGTAAAGAATCAATAAGGTAAAGAATCAATAAGATAAAGAATCAATAAGGTAAAGAATCAATAAGATAAAGAATCAATAAGATAAAGAATCAATAAGGTAAAGAATCAATAACTCTACCTCTTGCAATGCTTTATAAACAATTAAATCAGCTTCACAACAGGAGGAAATTGTTCTGAAAAAGTAATTATGTTGCAAGGACTTTGTATGTCCTACTTTCCCCATTAAATGCCTCGCTCTGCTCTTTTGATCCTTTCTATAAAAACCTGAATTCTGATCCAGAGGAAATGGCTTGTTAGAGCAATGATGGGCATATGTAGCATGAAGCCCGTCACATTACTTTCCTTGAATATCTCATAATGCAAAAAAAGCAGTCTACTTATTCCATTGTGGTTTACATGAAAATTTAGTTAGTAGCGGGTATAAAGACTAGCCCAGCTAATCTTGGATGCCATCATCGTTTAATTAATTTGTTAGCTTCCAGAGAGTTTATTTTTTGATATGTCACCCACAAAACTGGACGTCTGTGCTTTCTAAAGAGATATTTTATCAACTCTCAAAACTTACAGCATAAATAAAGAAAGATATTTATCACCCATTGACCTTCTGTCAGACATCTAAACATAATAGAAAGCTTCAGTAGTTTTTATGTCAACTGATACCTTTTACTTAAAGTTGATCAGTAGGCGATGTTTGTTACCTGTTACATGATAAGAAATGTAAATAGTTTTTATAATTAGTGTATTCTTGTGTACATACAAAATGAACAATAATAGTGGGAGGCTAGAATCTAAAGCAAACTTTAAACCATAAGTAACTTTTAATTTGTTTTCATTAATTATGATTACACATAATAATCAATTAACAAAAAATAAACTAACTAAGGTACAAAATAACTAATAACAAAATATAATATTTAGTACTTTATAAGTGAAAATATTTTTGTAGCAAAATACAACTCAATTGACACAAGGAATTAATTCGAACCTGCTAGTGTCCACGGTGGACATGTAATTAGATCACGAATGGGTTAATTCCCAAACCACACCCATCAGAGAGAAAAGTCATTGTTATTGTTACTACATACTCAATTTTTGGACTAGATAGGAGACTGACAGACTTACTTTTACCTTGTGGTAATAGTCCAAAACTGCATTTTTTGGAAAGAAATATACACACATATAAAACTATTGAAACTGAAATATTTCGATTAAATAATGATCTTTTTCAATAAAAAATGTTAGTCTTTTCATTTTTGATTGAAAAAAGTCATTGTTTGATCGAAATATTTCAAATTCAATAGTGTTATGCGTTTCGTTTGTCTCTATTTCTTTCCAAAATACTGCAGTAAGCCATATATATATATATATATATATATATATATATATATATATATATATATGTGTGTGTGTGTGTGTGTGTATTAGTGAAGTTAAAAGTGTTTTGCTTCAATAGGATTTTTAAAATTTCACTTTAATTATATGTTCATGGAAGTTATGAAATACTGAACACAAATAATTTACAACTACATAAGCAATATACATTTGACATAATAAGCAAAAGTATACAGCCTAATACACAATATTTAAAGAAGAAATAAGACTAACTTTCAGTTAATGATCTTACAGGAAAATAAATTCAGGATTATTTTAACTCTAATCAGAAAGATTGATTTTTGAATATACTTGTAAAATATTTTTAAAGATTTGTCCTGTTAAAAATTTTACTTTTCAATCTATACTTCGTCAAGTATAAGAAGGTTCCAACTTACTTTTAAAATTGCTACACAAAATTAATATAAAATTTCACTAAAAATTAAATAATGTAACAAATTAACCCTTACCTCAATTTTTGACTGTAGAAAATCTTGCTGGCAAATAGGACATTGCACTTTTATCTTGGATGTGTCTTTCTTTTTCTGAAAAATAAAAATATAAAAAACAAATAAATTACACAAAAACAAAAATCATACATTCAAAAGCGTTGAACAGAAATTTCTGAATTCATTTACCTACAATAAAATTTATAATACTTAAGTTTTACAAAATGAAAAACTTGCTCTTCTTACACGAACTAATTGATACAATCGTAAAAATGCAGTAAAAACAAAAGTAGATTTAGTGATTTGTTTACCTTTCTTTTTGTTTCATTTTTACATTAATTAATATTTTTAAATAGAAATATGAAAAAGTAATATTGTAATACCCTACATTTCTGTTAGAATTTAAAAAATATACAAACCACATTTTATTTCTGCCTTTTATACCATTGAAACTTTTTTTTACTTACATATTTAAAAAGAATTTTATTTATCAATCATAATTAGTTACGTACTCTTTCCAAACACAGGTAGTGACAGCAAGAGAAAAGATATAGCTAGAAGATAATAAAAAAGATAAAATAAAATTTAATTACCATATTTGAAATATGGAAGTTAAAAATGTATAAAGCCATTTTTGGTGAGTGTAAATCTGCTGATCCAAAAATAGATTGTTAATAGAAAAATAATTGCGGATTACAACAAATCAAACATTTATAATCTTACTGAGGCTGTTTTATTGTTCTGTGGATTGCCAAACAAAACTATGAGAAATATGTAGTTCTGGAAAAACATCCAAAGAACAACTAACTGTAATGTTATGTGTAAATATGATGTGATTTTGAAAAGCATTTAATAATTGATAAAGTATGTCAAGCAAGATATTTCAAGAATATGAATGTGAACAATTTAGGTGTGACTTGGAATTCACTGGTCGCCCATAGATGTGTGAAGTAATGACAATGATTTATGGCATTTAATGACAGAATGGCCAAACGTAATTGAAATGAGATCCTCTTCATGGATCACACCCTCAAATTATATTAACACTTTCAAGCCTACATCCGAGTATAGATCTAACCATTTAGTTAACGCTAGTTGCCTACTCCCGTGTATAGCTTGGGTTCCCGTATATTTATTTCCACAGTAATGTAATTCCAGCGTATTCTTAGTTTTGTTGAGAGTTCTTTATATTGGTTATTCTACATTACATGTCTTTACTTTCAGGCTATTCGGAAATTATATTATGAATAAGAACTTATTTAGTTAAGTTTGGTTAGGTTTCGAGTCGGTTTTGTTTTTTGCTTTAGATTTATCTTTCAATTATTTATATTATTTAATTTTTATTGTTTGAGATATTACATTACAGATATGATGGCTAAAGACACTTTGGGAAGTGATTCAATACGTGATATTTGATTTTAGGCAGTAACAGTGACAGGGAAACCGATCTAGGCTGAGGTACAATCGACATATCTTTCATCGATAAACTGTAAATGACCCGATTTTAGAGTTTTCTAGATTTTAAAAGAAATATTTCTCAACTAATTTTTTTTTCTTTTACCTTTAAAATGATATATAACGTAATATTTATTTTCATTCCAATGTAAAATATGTGTAGTGAAGTGCTGTGATGTACAGTGTTGCATTGATTTTATTTTTTTTACATTTATATACATTTTTCAAAGGAGCATAACACCATCTTTCTATAAGTAATCAATTCATATGTATTATTTCCTGAAAGCTTGATTCATTCCCTTTACAACAATGTATAATTTGTTGTAAATATGGTAGTTATTATATGTTAGGAAGTTTTTATATTTTACCTAAAAACCTCCAGGGCGCTATTAAGGGGCTAGGTTTTAAAGTGTTAAACAATGTAGAAATAATGTTTACTTCCAAATACTATTTCTCTTGCCAACTGGTCGATCACGGAATAATCCACAACTTTAAATGCCAGTACAGAAAAATCGTTCGCCATATTTTAGTATAAAAATTGTCAAAATGCAGGTAACCTTATTAAGCCTTAGAAATGTGTTGGACACTGTTTTAGGGATTGTGTTTTCTGTAAAAAAAAGTTGGTACTTCCAGAAGGCAATATTTTTAAAAGGAAATGTAATCCCAGTTACAGGAGAAAATAACAAGGAAGAAATAATGGGACTGTTAAATTATAGAAGATTTTATCAAACGTTGATGAAAATCTATTAAGGAAGAAAATTGTGATGATATTACGACATTTATAATAACTGATAAAGATGGTGAGTTAAGCGATAATGAGATGCATATCAGCTACGAAGCTGCGGATATCCAAATTAATTTTTTAGTGACACAAAAGAATCAATGAAGTGAAGAATTTCTTTCAACAAATAAAGACAAAATAGGATTCACAACAGCAGGTAATTAACTTGTACGTTTGCAAAAAAAAGCTTGCAATGCTAAAAAAAATATCAAAGTCAAATAACAAACTATTTTAAAACTAAAAATTTGCATTATTAGTTAAGCTTATAAGTTTTAAATTAAGCTAAAGTAAAAATGTTTCCATGTTTTTTACTTTATTACAGGCGTCTTTCAATTTCTATAAATGATTGTAACTTCATTCAATGTATCAATATTTTTTTAACGTTATTTATTGATGTCCAAACAACAGACATTTAGCGAAGGTTGTGCGCTGTTTGGAGGTTTAACTGTATGAAAAGATTTTGAACATGTTCATAAATCCCACATAATTTAAATATCTTACTACTTCGAAAATCACTATGCAACAAGTATGTTACTATGTTGAAACAAAATAGAAAGTTTACAAGGGCAATGAACAAACCAAATAACTAATATTATTATACTTGTTTAAAAGCAAAGTACAAACCACTGAAATTGATTTATAATCGTCATCGTCTTTTCTTTGTGTCTCTTCTTCTATAGTTTTCGCGACAGCAGATTTTCCTTTTGGTGTTTTTTCAACAGCTGGTGATTCCACTTCTGTCTGGTAAAATGTAAAAAAAAATTATAAAATAACGTTTAAACTGTTAATAACAGTGTAGCTATAAAATATATGTGCAAAATTTGTTCAGGTTTTCCAGTAAAACTCTAATTTGTTTTCATTTTGTTGTTTTTAACTTTTTGAGTCTTGGTATGGTGACCATCACTGACAAAACACAAACAAAAAGCCTGAGGGTGATGGTATATCATCATCTAATACATCCCCTAGAATGCTCATGCAACGATCTATTGTATAGTTGATTGCATAAATTTATTTTTATGAGTTGCTAATTTGTTTCAAGTAGAAAGACGTCAAATATAATAAGATTTGATTTAGACATTAAAGAAGAAGTAATTAACCAATCTGGGCATAAAGAAAGAAAGTCGCTTAACTCCCCAACCCCTAATTGGCAACCCTGAGGAAACAGTGTTGCCTAGTTCACCTGTCAGTCTATCACCTATCCATGACTCGTCTCTCACCCACGTGACAATGCTGCATTTTTGGCCACACGCATGATTTTCTGCAGTGAACTTTACACAAGTGTTATCTGACTTGCTCATAGCAAATCAGTTTGTTGTATATTCACTGTCAAAGTTTGAAGTCAATATTCAAGGTTATTGTTTGTATTTTTTCTTAAATATTTAAAACTGTTCTATATGTTAATCTATATTTTTAAATAAAAGGTGATTCAAGGCAATATTGAAAAATCCTCCTTTACTTTAGGAGCTCCTAGATGTAAAGATAAAGAAAGAAGTTTAAGGTAAGTGTGTGGATATTGGGTCATCCCAAGTAATAAAGTCATAACTAGGTATTTTAAGCTTAGAGTAAAAAATGTTGGTTTCTTATGTCTTTTCACCTGATAAAGTGAGTAAAGTAGGTCCCTTATGCATATCTTGAGAAATTAGGGGTAAAACCAACGTTAATAAATGGGTAATAGCAGTCAGTTAGCATTAAAAAAACACTTTTTTTTAAAGTAAAACTTGTAAAAAATTAATCCTTAAAATAATAATAATAATATATAATGTTAGTCTATACCTTAAAACTAAAATAAATAATAGAGGCTTTGCTTCGTAAAAGGAACGATTGTTTCAAAACGTGTCAGCGAGTAAGCCCTATGTATTTAAGTTAAGTAATTTTTAATTATAGTTTAATCAGTGAATTTAAGATGATTAAAGTTTTAAAAATATTTTATCCATGCTTATTATCCTGACCGCAATTCACTGGATACTTTTCCTTCTTTCTATGGCATCAAATTGTCAGAATACACACCATTTCTCTACAAATGTAGGAAAGTTTGTCTGAGCAAAAACAAACTTTATCAAGGTAAAAATAAATAACTTATTTTTAATGGTCTTCACTCCTAAACTAACTTCTAATAAACTTTTTGAGAGTAAAAACAACAATAGCAATAATAAAGTTTTAATTTGCATATGCCTCACTAGCAATCAAGCTTATGCTTTTTAACTATAAACAATTTAATATTAACAACTACCATAGCTCTGCCCACACAAGTTTAAAGTTGTCACACTTGACATAAACATCATCATTATGATGATAGTTAGTAGTATATAATGAACACACATAATAATATGAGAAGTATTTATTGTTAATTAAATTAAATTAAGTTAAAGGATCACTAAAATTAAAAGAAATATTATTTTTTGAATTTTGTAGTCCATTACGTTCGGCGAATCTTAATTAATCACTTAAACAATAGTTAATGACTATCCGAACTTTAAATTTTGTGAATTTGTTAAAACTTACTGAGACAGGACGTTTTCGATCGCTATGTGGCGATCTTCATCAGTGTATTCTGCTTGGAGATGTCGGGTCAAGCGGTGACGGTTTTAAAGACAGGTTTTCTATCACTTTTTTTTCGATCACCATCGAAAACCTACCCTTAAAAACCGTCACCCCTTGACCCAACATCTCCAAGCAGAAGACACTGATGAAGATCGCCCCAAAGCGATCAAAAACGTTCTGTCTCAGTAAGTTTTAACAAATTTACAAAATTTAAAGTTCGGATAGTCATTAACTATTGTTTAAGTGATTAAGCATTATTTTTTAAAATTTATTTATTAAATCTGTTGACAAAAATCTATAAATAAGATATTATTATACTAAAAATACCTTTTCCCTATGAAATTTAAGTTTAATAAAAATATTTGAAATGCATATTGATCTATCTGAACAAGTTCCAAATATGAGAAAACTAGTTTAAAATGAATGCAATAATATAAAAATGACTATTTATGTACTTTTCTTATTAAAAAATAGATAAATAGATCTACTAAATGTGTTGGATATTTTATTTTTAATTTTCACTGGTACTTTGATTATCTTAAATCCTCTTTATGTACAACATGATGGTTCTTCCATCTGGAGCTGGAATCACTAAACTACTGGAAGAGCTTACTATAGAACATGCAACATAAAGCTGTCCTTGTGAGAAACAGTGATCTTTTATATCATTTCCTGCTATTGTATTCTTTTGAATTTGAAAGGATAATCTGATGCTAATAGTAGTATAAAAACAATCTTGTGAATTTACTTGTTCATTTATTATATTTTCTTTCTTTGGTTTTGACTTTTAATTTCTAAATTGTCCAAAATGTTTTAATTCTGTCTTGTTTTTTGAAAAATATTGGCCTAGACACCCCAATCAGGCTGCAATTATAAAAGAAGCTTCACAGGGTTGGGTTCAATAACTTTCCAAAGTTTCATGTTGATCGGATAAACGGTTTACATTATACAGCCAGGCAGATGTGAACTCTGTGTATTTCTTATGGTAAATTTTACCTTGTTTTTTTTTTTAATTTCCACCCCTTAAAATTAAAATTTTGCTAAATCCTTTCTTAGCGCGCACCTACATAGTAAAAGGAAGGTTCTCTCTAGGGGGGGTGATGTTGATCGCCTGCTCGTGGTGCCCCCTGCGTAATCTAAACGATCAACTAAGGTTCGCCTAAAACGCGCTACACCAGTTGTTTATGTCGAAGCAACCAAAGAACCTTGCCAAAACGAACAACGGTCCTTCTCAGGACCTGAACGAAGAGCTCCGCGTCATTTCCTGGAACGCCGGTGGCTTGACCAACTCAAAATTTTTAGAATTAAAACACACGATCTTACGATCGGACGCTGACCTTTTTTATATATATGAAGCAGGTCTTGCAACCGAGGTCCAAGAATTTTATAAGTTTAATGGATACACTATATACATACTTCCCAGAGCACGTCAGGTGGCATCTGGAATAGTGGCTGGAGTTAAAAACGAGGTGGTGGCCAAATTCTCAATAGCACATGCCATGGAAGACGACGATCTGCTTGAAGCCGTCACAACCAGGATATGGAAGGGCAAAAAACAATTTGTAATTCACGGACTATATAATCCGCCAAATAACCAACCTGGCATTAGTAACCTTTTTAATGACATTCAGCCTAACTGTATCCTAATAGGCGACTTTAACGCCCCATCAAAAAGATGGGGATATACCAGAACTTCCCCTGTTGGCCGCTGCATTGAAGACTTCGTGGATGATAACCTCCTAACCGTAATGGACACGCCTCCAACACTCCTCTCATTTGCGAGATGTCTGTCACGTCCAGACCTGTGCCTGGCCCACTCAAATATACATGGAAACAGTCAAATCAAGCTTCTTGATGACGCTGCTGGATGTGGCCATAGAGCCCTTCTTTTAACCGTTAAACTTAAACAGAAGCCATACTCAAACACCAGAGCCCCGCGTTGGAACTTCCAGAAAGGAAACTGGAAGCGATACAAAACAGTCACAGACCAATTAATAACAACCGATCTGTTGAAGGAAAACAACCCAGAGGAAACCGTTAAACTGTTCAACCAAACCATACTGAGGTGCGCAACAGAGTGTGTACCAAGAGGACAAGTCAAGGGGTTCAAACCTTACTGGAATAAAGCACTAACATCGCTTAAGCAAGCTCGTAACACAGCAAGAAGATCCGCTGAAAGATCTGGAAACCTTATCGACTGTACCACTCTCAGACGAAAACAGTCTCAACTATCTAGAGAAATAAAACTTCAGAAAAAGACTGCTTACAAGACCTATGTGAAAAAACTGGATTTTCGCAAGGATGGTGTCAAGGCACATAAATTCATAACAACACTTGAGAACAAAGGGACACCTCGTCAAACACACCCCCTACTATATGGCACATGGACACTCACCGACAAGAGAGACATGGCAAATGCATTTTGTTCCTACTATGCCAAGGTCAGTCGGATCTCAGCAGACAAAACGGTCAAAAGACACCTGAATAAGCATCCACCGCCGAACTGTCTGAACGAAAAGCAAGATAAGGTTTTTAATAAGCCTTTCACCTTAGCTGAGCTAGAAATGGCTCTTTCAACCCTCAAGTGCAAAAAATCAGCTGGCCCGGATGGAATCTACACAGAGTTCCTGATCAATCTTGGTGAAGAGGCAAAGAAGACGCTCCTTAAAATCATAAATCTTACTTGGACAACACACGTTCCGGATCAATGGAGGAAAAGCGAAATCATACCTCTCTTGAAAAAAGGTAAACCTGCTGAGCAGGTTAGCAGTTACCGTCCGATTGCGCTTACAAGCATAACCAGTAAGCTTGCCGAACGATTAGTACTCCGGAGGCTTAAAGAATTCTTGGATGACAATCATACTATCAGCGACGCTCAAGCTGGCTTCCGACCCAGAATGAACACTGTGGATCAGATTATGAAATTCACGGAGAACGTTAAGGATGGTTTTAATTCCCACCAATCTACTCTTGCAGTTCTGGTAGACTTCCAATGTGCTTATGACAAAGTCTGGAGAAAAATGCTCCTTCATAAACTTATAGACTGTGGACTTTCTGGTAATCTGCTTAGATGGATAAGATCCTTCCTTTCGCAAAGGCACACTAGAGTCCGGTTCAGTGGTTCCACTTCAAGATTCCGAATCCAGAGGGAGGGCCTGCCCCAAGGAGCCGTCCTAAGTTGCATGCTATTCAACGTTATGATAAACGATATTATTGCTGCCATCGGCGCAGTCCCAGGAGTCAATGCCCTTCTTTACGCAGATGACCTCCTCCTGTGGGCCACTGGTAGTGGTCTAATCGGGCTTCAAGAGGTCCTCAACGCCGCACTGCTTAAACTACACCAATGGGCTACCAAAAATTCAATGACAGTCAGTGGTAGCAAAACCGTATTCCAGCTGTTTACCCTTTCCACAAAGAAAACTATCAAACCCAGTCTTGAATATAATGGCACCCAATTGAGAGAAGAGCATCTATCAACCTATCTAGGGGTCCAATTAGATAAAAAACTCACCTGGAAACAACACGTTGAAGACGCAGCGCAAAAAGGTTCCAGGCGCTCTCGCATTCTAAAGAGGCTAACAGCAACAAAGTGGTGGGCAAGCCAGGATGTACTAAGTTTAGTATACAAAACATATGTCAGGCCTGTCATGGAATATGGCAGCGAGGTTGTGGGAACAGCCAGCAATAGTATCTTGTCTAAACTTGACAAAGTCCAGAACGCTGCTTTGCGCACGATCACAGGAGCGGTCAAGACCACGCCCATCGCTGCTATGGAACTTCAAAGCGGTATTGAACCACTCGAATACCGACGAGACAAAAACTGTCTGAAATTCTGGGAAAGGAATAAAAGAGCGCACAGTCGCTACTGGTCAAACTACCGCCCAGCATGTAAAAGGTTAAAAACACAAAAATCGCCACTAGCTCACGCAGTCATTAATCAAGAAGTATAATATCTCGCTGGGAGAACCGGCAGAACAGCTGAGAATTCCTCAAATTTATCCGAACTTGCCTAAGCCGAACTTCAACCTCTTGGACCACCACAGGACGAAAACTGATTCTCTTGGCGTGGAACTGAGGAAGTCTTTCTATCAGACAATACACAGCCTATACCCTTGTAGACACTGGCTACACGTCTATACCGATGGATCATCCATACCTCAAACCGGTAACACAGGTGCAGGATTCTACTGCCACCTCTATAGCCGTTGGCACTCCTAGCAGTAATTTTGAGGGAGAAGTAGCCGCTGTAAATGCAGCCTGCAATAAATTGTCAGCTGTCGCTAACTTCAGAAACATCGTTTTCCTGGTTGATTCACAATCCGCTATAGCAGCCTTGTCCGGGAATTCTCCAACTGATAGCAGCCTGACGTTGGAAACAAGAATGACGCTAAACAAATTTCTGCAAGATGGATGGAACATAAAACTCCAATGGGTCCCAAGTCATGTAGATATAATGGGTAACGAAAGGGCTGACTTCTTGGCCAAAAGAGGAACCACTCTGTGGCAGCCACAACTCAAGATGCCCCTATCAGCCGCAAAAGCGCTAATCGATGCCTCAGTAAAGCGGACAATGATGGCAGCATACCACGAAATCGCCAATGGAAAATCTTGGGAAAGGCTGGCAAAACCAGGACCGATACGACACGAAGATCGATTCGTAGCGGTCCCCTTATTCCGTATCCTCACAGGACATGACCTCTTACCAGCCCACCTGCATCGCTTCGGCACCATGAGCTCTGCAGAATGCCCGCTGTGTAGCTATGTTCATTTTGACGCATGCCACCTGCGCACATGTCCTGCCTTGGAGGAGGAGCGAAAGAAGGGCGCACATCTAAAACCTGAGGAGCGAATCGCCATACTCTACTGGTCAGCGCGTCACCGAATGGCAGAAATGCCAAGAGTGGGCGTTGGCTAGTAAGTAAGTAAGTAGGTTCTCTCTAAATTTCAAGTTTGCATCATTATTGGTTTTGGCTCTGTGTTGATCATCATTCAGTCAGGAATTCAATATTTATATAGATAGATTATACGTCTTTTCCAATATTGAGTAGAGGGTTAGCTTCGTAAAAGGAACATACGTTTTGAAACGCGTAAGCAATTACGTATTCACTTAGTTAAGTAGTTTAAATTTAGTTTTCCAAAATATTAGCAGCCATTTAAGGAATATATATTTACACAGATGTTGTTTAATTATATATGTTAAATCTTATAACTTAAGTACAATAAAAATATAAACAAACAAAAGTTTTGAAACATAGTTATTTGTAGATCAGTTTATCTTTAAATAATATACCTGAGATGTGACTGAACATGATTCTTCGTTTGTATATGAAAGTATATCATCTTCAACTCTGGTTGATGTCTGACTTATTACACTTTCTGTTTTTTGTGACTTTACTTCATCATCTTCTTCATCTTTAATCAAAATTTCATTGCTAAATTGGGAAAGCTTAAGTTGGCGTACAGATTGAACCTCATTATACATACGGATCCAAGTATCATACTCTTCCTTCATGCTCTGTGCTCCTTTCTTACAGTCTTCTCTTGAACCATGCGTTTCTGAATTGGATTTCTTATGAATCATTAAAGTACAATCCTCAGGAAGGATTAGAGGAGGGGCATCATCATCATCACAAAATGGTAAGCAAAACTGCTTTCGTGGCCACTCTAAATGAGTGTTGATTTGTTGATTTTCAAAATTATTTCTTTTTGCATAGTTTTTTGTAGACAGTAATAATCTGTTTCCAGGGCTTTTAGGTTTTGGCAAGTCCGGAAAATTTACATCAATTGTAGATGGGCTGTTTGATAAATCAGAACTAATTTCTTCATCTAAATTATCCTGAAAAAATAGATTTTTAGTCACACTAAAAACCAGATTTAAGCCATTATTAAATATTTTAAAACATAAAAACACACTATAAACAAGTAATATAGGCAAGCGATTTTTAAAGTCACTTCCTACTTACGTCAACAAAGTAAAATTTCATTTTAGTTACTATTTATTAAATAATTACAATTAATATAAATAAAGGAACATTAACTGTGCCTTAAAACATCTGTTCTACCGCACAACCTATAACATAAAATCAGTTATTTTACCAAATAATAAGTTATCACTTATTTTAATCCAAATTGGTTGAAATAACTATATTTCATACCTAGCCCCTATTGTGAAAAGTGTTTCTCTCATACAAAACTAAAAATTATTTCATTAAATTTAATTAATGAATTATTATTTGAAAAACTGTATTAACATCAAGTGCCATCCACTACAAGTATTAAAAAATGTATTTGAACTTAAGTGTATGAATAAAAAGTATGTTTATTAAGAATTTAAAATTTTAACAAATATATATATATATATATATATATATATATATATATATATATATATATATATATATATGTATATATATATATGTATATATATATATATATATATATATATATATATATATATATATATATATATATATATATATATATATATATATATATATATATATATATATATATATATATATATATATATATATATATATATATATATAAGGAGTAAATATTCATTTAAGTGTAAACTAATAGAAAAAATTGAAAAAGGAAATAACTAAATTCTAGTAAAAAACATTCAAATAAATATATAAGTTATACAACTTTAATTAATTTAAAATAATGCTTTATACTATTTTTTATAAAGTAAACACATAATATTTTTGTTTTTTACAGACACTTGCTACAAAAAAAAACAATGTTTTGGATTACAAATAAACTCCTGTTTTCAAGTGTGTAAAGTAAACATAAATTAGGTCTTCAACTCAACCTCTGTGTATGTATATATATATAATATATATGTATATCTATGTGTGTGTGTGTGTGTGTGTGTGTATACACGTTATATAATTAAGTATTGTAAATGTAGCTAATACAAAGATGACCTAAGTATAATTTTGCTGATCCAAGCTTTGTGTGTTGAGCACCTGTGGACTTGTTAACTTAGTGTGTAGCGAAATTTAGAAGAGAACATTTGTGTCTACTCCCACTGAATGTACATCAGTTGTACTTGTTAAGCCTAATTTTGTAATAATTTCAACATTAAGTTATTCTAAATTTATAAAGGTTTATTGTAAAATTATTTTTAAAAACCTTTCGTGCTTAATAAAACATGTAACTGGAGCAGTCGGTAGGACACCTCGGGAAAATTAATTAATGATTTTTTTTCTACATTAATCGTTAACCGAGATACTATTGTAGAGTGAATATCTGCAAAACCTGTACAGCGAATATCTGCAACAAAATCGGCAAAATTGTAGAGCGTATATCTGCAACTACGCCAGAGAAAAAACACCCTAGTGAATATCTACAAGAAAAGAAGAAGAATGTATCACTTAAAGTGAATAGTGAAAGTGCAATTTGTTCAGTGAAAAATATGCGTTGAGTTCCCACTATAACAAACTAACAAAGTAATTTGGATTTGTAAGTAGATCCTAGAAAATAGTATAAAGTAAAAGATTGTTATATTTTCACTATATATTTTAATCTGAATTTTCTATTTTGAAATAATACTATAAAATAATGGCTACTCCCACATTAAAGAGAGAGTATCTATACATGTTACCCGAGATTAATGGTAATGCTCTATAGATTTCTCTCTATTTGTGACAAAGTAGTTAGTAAGTTCTATGTAATTGAACATCCAGTAGATTTTCAAAATGAATATCTATTCTCATCCATACTTGCTAAATTGAAAGGCCAAGCTTTAGAGATATTTATTAATTCAAACTCTTATATAATTGGAATGAAGTAAAAAATGTTTTAGTAACTAATTATTTAGACAAAAGAGATTGTTTCACTTTAAATTTAGAAATGGTAAAATTAAAACAAGAAACTAATGAATCACCTTTTATATTTTACCAAAGAATTCAAAAACTATTAAAATTACAAATTTCATATTTTATTAACAAAGAGTCCCAAAAGCAAATTGCAAAAGATGTTTTAATTGATTATGTACATAAACTAGCTTTAAGAGTTCTCTTTAGAGGTTTGCAAGAACCCCTAGGATCATTAATGCGCACAAAAAATCCTCCATCACATAATGAACCACTAACATGCTTACAAACGACTTTCAATTTAAAAATAATACATTATTTCAAAACAAAACACTACACCTAGAGCCCAACAATAAATGCCTATTCGTAGACCTATTCCTAACAAACAATCCTTCCGAGACTATAAACCGATATACCAAAACAACCCTAACCAATTTACCAAACCAAACTCGTATGTACATCCAAATCAACAACAAAGAGAATTTATTAACTATGCACTTCAAAAAGGTCACCAAAAATTTGAACCAGAACCAATGAGCATACGTCAGACAAAACACTGTTGGGCAAAAAAATCTTTATCAGATGACAGGAAAACCAATAGATGAAGAAATTTATAATCAATCAATAAATCAATTTACAGAACAAATAACAAATACTTATCTCACAGAACAAACTGACTATGAACTACAAGAAGCCCTTGACAAAATACATTGAAGACAACACAAACCAACTACCATGCATTCACGACCCCAAGACTAACCTAAAAATATTTATCGATACCGGAAGCACGATATCATTTGTAAAAAAGTCAACTGCTTTTCATCTCTTCAAAAAACACCTCAAAATAAGAACCATTTGAAGTGAGCATGGCTCATGGAGTGTCAAAAGAAAACTACAGCTGTACACTACCACTTTAAGGAAAGAAAACAAGAAAATTCTATTTATTTGATTTTCATAGATTTAGACTTGCTCCTTGGATTAGACAATATAAAAGAATTGAAAAAGAATTTACATTTTGTAAATGATCAATTAAAATTTTGTAACAAACAAATCTTTATAAACTATTTTAGCACTGAGGAACCGAATAATAACAATGATAATAATCATAACAACAAATGTCAAGAGCAAGATACCATGAAAAAGACCACATGCAATGTGATTAAAGCTCGCACCCAACAGATAACAAAATTAAAAATATAAAACATTAATAAAGGAGAAGGAATAATACCATACTGGCAGTGATACGGATTAGAGATTCCCCAATGTATTAAAAAATTGAAAATGGAGGCATATTGTCCAATAATTAATAACACAACTAAAGACAGACTTTTAGCAGTAGAACCAATCAGTGTAGAACCATTAAATAATTTCAAAATTCACCAAATCAATACAGACAAGGAAAATACCCCAAATTTCAATATGTTTGAAAAGAGAAAAATAAATTAGACATATCTAAAATTAGAACCAACCACATGAACACAGAGGAGAAACAAGTGATGGTAAAATTAATTTCAGAATATTCAGATACATTTCACAATGAAAATAATTACTTAACATTTACCAATCAAACTAAACATATCATTAGGACCACAGTCGAAATACCGGTTTACACAAGAAACTGTAGGTACCCGGAAATTTATCGCAAAGAAGTTGACAGACAAATCCAAGAGATGTTACACCAAAAAATAATCCAACCCTCATGTTGGCCATGGAGTTCACTGGTTAGGATAGTGACAAAAAAATTAGATGCATCTAATAAAAAAAATTTAGACTAGGGCTCGACTTCAAACACCAAGACAATAGATTATAAGTTCCCACTACCCAACATAACAGACATTTTGGATAAGTTAGGGAGATCCCAATATTTCACCACACTAGACCTAGCCTCTGGTTTCCATCAAATAGAGATCCATCCAGACAGTGTAAATAAAACCGCTTTCTCAACAGAAACAGGTCACTATAAGTTTCTCAGAGTGCCAATTGGGTTGAAAAACAGTCCACCAACATTCCAAAGAGTGATAAACAACATTTTGCATGGTATTCAAAACGAGTCTTGCTTAGTGTACCTAGACGACATCATTTTCTACTCTTCTAGTTTACAGGAACACTTGATAACATTAAGAGAAGTCTTCTATAGATTAAGAAACGCTAAATTGAAAGTACAACTAGATAAGACGGAATTCCTGGGGAAGGAAGTATCTTACCTAGGACCTACAGTAATGCCAAATGGAGTTAGAGAGAATCCAGACAACATTAAAATCATTAGAAATTACCCCATTCCAAAAACAGCCAAGCAGATAAAGGATTTTTTTGATTACTTGGCTATTATCGAAAATGTGTAAAAGATTTTGCAAAAATAAGCAAACCATTCACTAATCCCAATTCTATAAATTGTTTTGAGACATGTAAAAACATTTTATCTAATGAACCATTGTTGCAATACCCTAATTTTGAAACAGAATTTATTTTGACTACAGATGCCAGTAATTCTGCAGTTGGTATCCTGAGCCAAATTAAAAATGGACAAGATTGAATACTTGCAATTGTATAGGCGACAGAGCATTTTAGACCATATTTATTTGGTAGTAAGTTTAATATTTATTCTAACCACAAACCTTTTTAATGGCTATTCTCAGTTAAGGAACCAAATTCAAAATTGTTAAGATGGAGACTTATATTAGAAGAATTTGATTATCAAATTAAATACAAGAAATGGAAACTAAATTAGAGTGTGGATGCTATATCAAGAATCCAATTGAATATAACACAGAAAATTCAAAAAAATAATCAACCTAATATAAACGAGGATTCGGCATCGAACGATAGCCGAATCAACTCAATTATACTTTTATGATAGATTTGAATCATGTGTATCCAAAAACTTTAAACAATCTGAATTCAATTTAGTTAAATGTAATAACAATCTATTAGACTTAAATTCTGAGGAAGAAATGCTGGAAATAATAAACAACTATTACCATTTGTTGATTCCATCTTCGCGTGAGCTACTAGTAATCACTAAACACTTTTAATTAAATGTTTTAAACTTGCCTATAGCAGCACTTACTTTGCTAGTTAAGGACGGCCGTAAAGGGAGATGTGTCCCTTTGTCAACTCAGACCGTAACTCCGTGAGTCCTCAACAAGCAAAGTAAGTGCTACTATAGGCAAGTTTAAAACATTTAAAAGTGTTTAGTAACAACTATTACGTTAGCAAAACTAATCATCGCAGAATATAAGAAACTTATGAACAAATTAAACAAAGATATTATTGGCCGAACATAAAAGGACACATTCAAAATTGTATCAACCAACGGGAAATATGCCAAAAAACTAAATATGACATAATCCCGTTAAAACAAGAAATGAATCTAACACCCACTCCAACAAACCCTTTTCAAGTAGTGCATTTTTTATAGCATATCATTGTAACACACTTTAGACGGTGTTACATATTAAAATAGTAAAATTCAGAAAACAAACGAGAATAAATTCCAAATTGTAATAATGTATAACTATGTAAAAAAAAATTGTTATGTATGATAAATATTTTTAATGAGATCTCTGGCTGATAGTGACATCTATCGAGAAAAACTTAAAATAAGTAATTAAGCTTTGCGTGCGCCCCGTGGATGCGCAATAGGTAGGAATGTTGCTCGTATTTAATTTATCTGTCTCATTAGGCCAGGATGTAACCAGGGAAGGACGTCTCCAAATGGCAAGAAGATGTATTTAGTTTCCTTTTATTTTAATTAATGTAAAGTATTCTTTTTTCTTTCAATCATGGCATAGAAGGCGGCTTACAATACCAGATACAAGATGGGTTGCAGACTTATTCATGGTTTTCCCGACGTTTATTCACGAAGATGAGACCAGGCTTTACCGAGATTTACCACGAGATGGAAGGGAAGTTGCGACAAGTTAACACAGCTAAGTGGGCGATTTTAAAACTTTTAAAACTTAATTTCAAAATTTAAAACATTTCGAAGCAGAATTTCTAAATTATGAACATTGAACTTTTTAATTAATAAGCATAATTATAATTACGCGCCTTTTGGTGCTAATATGTTCACATTAAATTATTAAACTTGATTATACAAGAAAAGCAAGTAAACTCGAATATATGTTCATTTTCAGCCATTGATAAATTTCATTAATTGAAGGATTGCTATCCTTAAAAATTTATAAGTAATGTAAAAAAAAAAAAAAGGGTTTCATAATCTGTAACTGAGTGTTAAAGAAATTTATGTGTCATGATTTTAATTTATTTCATCTGTCTATTTTAAAATAAAGTTTATGATTTGCTTTAATTGAATTTAAATGTCATTATTTTACCACCGCACAAATACCTTGCATTTCAAGTAAATAAACCTTAAGTATTAATTCAAGAATATTCTGCTAATTTTAATTGTTTAACTTGGTAATTTAAAATACTTTAACTGTAACGGATTTATAACTTCTATTGCGTTACAGACAGACGTATCTTTACGCCTCAACTGTAAGCTAGAAGTGAATATTAAATGTTTTAAGAGTTATAACTAAATAAAATCCAATTTGTAAAATTATAAACCGTTACACAATTTGCGCCACTCTGCTAGTTTCATTTTATAACATCCGTTACATCATTAGAAAAAAATTGCTTTGTAAGTATAGTAGACGGCTTCTCGCGCTATGCACAGATGTACCGTGTGGGCAGTATGCAAGCAATCGAGCTGATGCAGCTGATAAGCTACTAGATTAC
Organism: Prosapia bicincta; assembly: GCA_036971475.1. Taxonomy (NCBI): domain Eukaryota; kingdom Metazoa; phylum Arthropoda; class Insecta; order Hemiptera; family Cercopidae; genus Prosapia; species Prosapia bicincta. Next base: position 55,653,437 of record JBAIZL010000005.1, read on the forward strand.
TTTGGACACTATGTTGTGCCTGCAGTTATTATATCAAACAATGCCACAGAATTTAACAATAGAGTGGTAAAAGAAATATTAGATCTGCACAAAATTAAAATACATTTTATAAGTATAAAAAACCCTCCATCAAGTGAATTATGTAAAAGCTTTCATTCCACCATAGTAGAACACATAAGACTTTTAAATATATAATCAAATCGAGTTGAAGAAAGACAATATTAATTAAGAAAGTAAAATATACAATAATAGCATACATTCGGTTACTAAATTAACTCCGTATGAAGTTTTGTTCGGGCACATCCAATTCGAATACTGGATGTAGATGTAGAAAACCAGTTTGCATATGACTACGTTTTAAGTCATAGAGAAAAAACTAAAACACTGTATGAAAACATAAGAAATGCTAACCAAAAAATTTAAAAAAATATTTTGGATAAAAAAAATATAAACAAGGAATCACTTTCAGATATTGCCACTGAAATTTATGTAAGGGCAGTACGAAAACAGGGCAAAACAGAAAAATAAATATAGCAAAGAAGAAATATCTTCCATTAATAGGGAAAGGAAAACAGGTCAAATAAAGCCTAGATACCATAAGACAAGAGAAAAAATACATTTGTCGAAAATTTAAAAACCTAGGAAGAAGAGGAACATAATTAATGCTCAATTTTTTTTCCAGGTTCTTCCTGATAGACCTTGGACCAGCCAAATTAGAATCCTCCCAACACGCTTTTGTCCTCTATTTAAGTGTAACAAATTTTGTTAAATGTTAATTAAAATGACTACTGTTTTTTTAATAAAGTAAAATTATTTGTACAAAAACCTTTCATGCTTAATAAAACACGTAACTGTGTGTGTGTGTGTGTGTAATTCCTCGTTATTAACTGGTTTTAGACCTGTTATTCTTCTGTTACATTAACTATATTATTAAAGTTTGAAATTCATTAAAAAAATTAAGGATTGAAAATAACTATTTGACCTAAATTATTTAACTTTATTTTTGATTAAAATAATTTTTAAATATGTAAAAGTATTAGCATAATCTTACTTAACAATAAATTACCAATTTTTCCGGAGTTTTCTCTAAACTGGAAGAACTAGAACCCGCTGATTCTTTAATTGCCGATAACAGATTTTTCTTTTCTTGTAAATTCATGTTTGTTAAATCATCTTTGATACCTAAATCTAAAAAAAAAAACAATCTTTAGTAAAAAAACTGAAAGAAATAACATAATTAGACAAATTTAAATGTTTTAATTACTATAATTATCTACCCAGCCCCCTTTAAGGGTTATCTTATTTTAATTGATAATTTAAACTTTGAATTCTATAATCTATTTCCAAATTCCCTTCTCTTTTTACTTAATGATTATAATTATTTTTATCATTCTTTACACTTTTCTTCACAGTTTTTTAATTCTTATTATACCCTAACTCTACAATAAATTTTGATTTATTTTGTAATTATATTTTCTTACACCACTGTTTAGGGCAATATGATCTCTAGGGAGGTGATTTTGTACTCAATAATAGAAGACACAAAATACAATAGTAGGTATTTCAGCAATCAAAGTAAGTGAATAAATAATTATCAAAAAAATATAATGAGGAAGAGATCAAAATTAATGTAAATAAAACAACTATGAAAAATGGATAGGTGAAAAAAGGAAACAAATAAATACATAAACTCGTTATCATAAAAGCTGGTAAAACAAATACATGCATGCACATGGGCACATACTTATATACACATACATATAAACATCCATTAGGTTAGTTCTATTAAATGTCAGAGCTTTTTTGAGATTTATTGGACTAGATAGAAAGGTTAACAGATTATTCTAAGCAATCATCCATTTAACTATTCTGTTTCGACAGAATAAATATTTAAATGAACAGAACAGAAACACTAAAATATTTTATATATTTTGAAGACTATTTCTTCTTCGTCAATCACGTAAGATTTAAACTCCAAAATATATATGAGATATGTTACTATTACACGTATATTACATCTTTATATCTTATATACGGGGCGATTCACAAAGATATGCAGAAACTTTGGGAGCTTATTCTACATGTAAAGGTAATGAAAAACGTTTATATAAACATGAGTCCGGAAATTCTTCGTAGCGAGTTACAGCTAGTAATTCCCACACTGTTTTCTTCAGAATAAAATTTTCTACAAGTTTTATTAAAAATTTTGATTTGTTTCTTGATGTAATAACATAGTTATTGTTGCCCAAATATGGAAAATTATATTTTTTCACTCCATTTTTTTGCATTTTACACTAGTTTTCTCGAAAGCTACTTAACTTACAGTTCTGGGGCCTGTTTTATTCAATTTTATCAGGTCAAAAACCATGAGAAACAATTGAATTTGCCCCTTAATCTACCTTACCAGAATTTCAGGAAGACCTTGTATTACATGGTAGGCTGAAATCCAGGTGAAATCTTTCCCTAGCAATAACTTGCAAATGAAGGATTTCTGGACCCAAGTTTATATTAACTTTTTTTATTATTTTTACATGTAGAATGAACTCCCAAAGTTTCTGCATATCTTCATGAATCAACCCGTATTACATATATATATATCCTATATATTCAATGTTTATATCACATATAATACATGCTTATAACACGTTTATATCATATATTACCAGGTAAATCTCTCAAGCTTCCATTAAATTCAAATAATCTTATTTGCATTTAATTAAACCAACTATATATACACTACGCTAAATACACTCATATTATATTAATGTACACCTTACAGCTTTATATTACAACTATAATATAGAATTAAAAAGTTTAAAACGTTATAACTTACTCTTTAAATCTTCATTCATAATCTCTTCATCAATTTCGCTGTCAGTTAAAATAGCTACACTGCTTGGAGACGCCATTTATCTCCAGCCTAGTAACATTTTTTTTTTTAATTTTAAAATTATACATACAATTGCACTTTGATTAATTTTTTAAGGTTAGCATTATTTAAGATTCTAAAATGTAATTATACTATAAATCTAAAGTATGATATCTGTTTTCACTGTTTCTGATGATTATTTGTAAAACAGGCTTTTGTGTACAGAAAATCCTAGAAGGAATATAAGGTATAAGCTTTATTAGTTTCAGAGAAAAACTTAAAAACATCAGTTTACAAACATATGGTTCGATATGGAGTAATTGTTGACGAACTACCATAGTATATTACCACATTTTCATACTATATATACTTAGACAAAATGTAGATAGAGAGCTATGCTATTGAGTTAAGATAGATAGAAAAATTTAGTTTGTTACCGTAAAACAATGCATGTCAAATTCCTAAGTTAATAGTTGGCCTTATTTTCACCTTTCTCTTTAACAAAGGTTGATTCTATATATTGCTTTGATACAAATAAGTTTGTAAAGTACAATTATTTTCTTAAAATTTTTTTTAATATTAGGTAGTACAGTTTATGATATATTACAGTACAAGCTCAAAATGTCAGACAACATTTGTACTTAACCAAATGTTCATTGTCTGGAGGTTAAGAAAGATTAATAAACAACAATACAATTACACGACTTCGATTTGTCTGTGAAAATTATAGGCATAATGAATATAAGTTCCAATAATTGAAATTCACATTCCAATTTTGTTTTCATAAGTGTTTCTAAGAGTTTCTTTTCTAAAATGTTTCTCATAAAAAGTTTCTAAACAAATATTTGTGAGTCAAAAAACACGGAAAATAGTTAAAATTCTAATTAACTGAAACATAGCCAATGTAATAACCCAAAAACTTGGGTTATAAGGAAAAAAAATTCATCTTTATAAAACAGAGCATTATTTTATACTACATTGTAATTTTATAACATACCTACAAAGTGACTAGTTAAGACAGACTTGGCTATTAAAAAAAAGTCAATTTGCAGATTACACGATTTCCTGTGACATGTATAAAATTCCTGAAAAACAATTCATTACTAGTTAATAACTTATCTTGTGTTGTCAAAGTTTATTTTTTTATTCCCAAATCTAGTCTAACTGGTACTTTGTGCAAAATTTAAACATTTCATTCTAGTGATATTAGTGCCAAAAAAAATATCACTAAGGGATTCTATATAAACATGAGGTAAAAGTGTACTTTAGCCACGTAGGCGATTTTGGCTGAAAAATTTTACCAGCTGATGCAGAAACTCATAACAAATACTAAAAAAATAACACTTTTGCTGATGACCCAAATAATTACAATTTTGGAAAAAAAATTATCCCACACCCACCCTTTCTAAGGTCACCTAAAACTTCACCAAATCAACGATTTGCCTAGATTTTGTTACCTTGAAAGTAACAAAATGCTTTTAAAAAGTATTTATGTTATTATTTAATTTTTTCTACCACGGTAGGTTAATTTTTCAAATCATTTTGCTAATTTTAAAGTGAAACAAATCAAGGCAAAACATTGTTTTCGTAAGGTAATAAGAGAGTGAGGAGGGACGGTGTGAAACAATTTGTTTCCAAAATTGTAATTATTTGGGACGTCAGTGAAAGTGTTTAATTTTTTTTTTGTATTCGTTATGAGTTTCTGCACCGGTTAGTAAAATTTTTTGGCCAAAATTAAATTATCATAAATTTGGTTGTAAATATATTACCACATTCTTATTTAGAGTATCATAATTACCTGCCATTCGCAGCATTGTCACACTACTCAAAGAGTTTTGGAGGACCTCTATCAGTCAGAACATTTTACAAACACAGAGTTCATAAAAAGTTCTGATGGAAGTCCTCCGAAACGCATCGAGTAGTGTGACAATGCTGGGAATGGCAGGTAATTATAATACTCTAAATAAAAATATTAATCCTAACGGAAAAGTAGAAAACTGTGTAAAAGTGTAAATACCACATTACTATACAAAAATTGTAATTATTCGGGACATAAAAAGAAGTTTTTTTTATTTGTTATTAGTTTCTACATCGGCCAGTAAAATATTTTAACCAAAATCGTTTATGTGGTTAAACAGAACAATTACCAAAAAATGTAAATAATAACCTAAATACTTTTCGAGGTTTTTACTAGTTTCAACGTAAAACATTGAATTTGCAAGCTTTTAGGTTCAAAACTATAATTATTTGGGAAAGGGGTAGGGAGTTTTTCATTTTTATTGGTATCCATTATGAGTTTCTGTATCAGCCGGTAAAATTTTTGGGCCGAAATCGCTTTCGTGGCTAAATGGAACAATTGCACATGATCCTAAAAATAATTAGGATTACTCATTTTCATAATTTGCAAAATATTTAATAGAAATATAACTTACTTACAGCCAACTTAACCTAACTTACATTTGCTCTAAACAAAATATAAAAAATTTAAATTATAATAAGAATCATTACTAACCTAATTATTCTCCAGTTTTATTTGTATAATATTACACAACTACAAGAATGTATGTATTAAACTACAAGATCTAAGTGTTAAACAAAAACAAATTTATTGACAACAACAAAAACTGGAATTCTCTTGGCATAACAGAATTATTGTTTCGAGACCCTGGGGTATCAGTTTCAGTTCAAAAGAACAAACATTGTAAAGAACGATACTTGAATTCGGTTCAATTGAAACGCTACATTTGAAAGAATCAGTGAACCACGGTTCTTTTAAAAAGAATTGCCATTCACTGCTCCTTTTCTGAAGACTAGATCTTCACCGGTGCAGGAACTCCATCAACGCGCATGCGTGAGACGTCACAGATATAGCGTTAACTGCAGCAGAGGGGGAAGTAGTATACTTCGTAGGTATACTTTAATAAAGGTAGATATTAATGTTGAATAAAATTATTACCAAATCTATCCTGACTGGATACTTCGTACGTAAATTTTAATGTAGGTATAAAAGGAAGAAAACTCACTATGTAAAAATTAAATTTAACTTTGCCATTTTTATTCAAAAGACATTTATAATTTTTTTTATAATACCTAACCTAACCTAACCTATCACAATAAATACGATTCATTAAAACTAGAATGTTTCAAGAAAAAAATTAAAATGTAAGTTCGGGATTTGAACCCGGAACTTCCGATTAGTACGCCTGTACCTTAACCACTAGGCCACGGGTTTCTAGTGTTATTTTTGATACAGTTTCTCTTATTAGATTGTAGCTCATAGCTTCCCCTACATTCTCTCTCCTCTCAAGGAACCGAGTTGAAGGTTGCACATGCGCGTTTATGGAGGTCCTGCACCAGTGAAAGTCTACTTTTTCTGAAGCGCTTCAGTACAGACAGTTCAACCATCAGGAGAATCGAGCTGGAAGGAATGCAGGGAATGCGGTGACAAACCCCCCACATTTGGCCCAGCTGTTAGTGTACTACCTTTTGGAGAATTGTAAAAACATCACCCCTCCTACCTGCTCACTGTTAGACCTTGCGTAACATTGTCTACATTAAACTGTACTTATAAGCAAAAAATTATTACAAAACAATATTTCATTAATTTTTAATAAACTAACCATCTTGATGACATTTGGTATATTTATGTCTACTGGCCTCTTACGTTTAAATTTAAAAAAAGCTGACTGTATTTAGAATAAAGATATTAGAATAATAACTATAGGAGTTGAATGATAGTTACTAATTATTAGGCCTATTATTAAATTACTATTGTTAATGTCCTATTACTACTTTTACCGAAACACAAGTACCCATAAGTAATTATTCAAGCAGTGGTGTGGGAAGTTCATCATTTGAATCGTCTTCTGCCTCATCTTCTGTGGACCCATCTGCACTTAAGTCTTCGTCGCTGTCAACCCCCAACTGGATGATGATAGAATCGATGGTATCCTCCAATATTCCATCTTTTCTCCAATACTCTTCTTCAATTTTTAACACCTGCTTCACCATAGCCCGCCCAGTCTTTTTTGTCACTGATTTAATAGCAGCAGTCGTCAGTTCTTTTAGGTGTGTCAAATAAAGAGTTCCTGTAACATTCTGCTCCTTCACTTGTCTCTTAACTTTACTCCATGCAAGTTCGATTGGATTTATATTGCACATATAGGGTGGGAGTCGCAAAACTGTATGGCCATGACTGAATAACAGTTTGACAATTTTAAATGTTTTTTTTTGATGGTTTGTTAATATTAATAAGCTCTAACAAATTTACCTTTTCCATTTTAACGTCACACTTTATTTCCTGTTTCTGAAGCCAAGCTATTTCATTACAGCCTTAACAGAGCTTTTTGCCGCAGGATTGTCGACTTGAATGTTGTGGTATGGGGCGTTATCCATAACCAAAACTGAGTAAGGAGGAAGTAGAGGAATTAGTTTTTGGTTCACTCAATTTTCAAAGTTAGACTGATTCATTTGTCCATGGTAGTCTCCAGAAGATGTTCCCGCTTTAAAAACTAGTTCAGTTCCGTTCAAAAACCCCTCACTGGATCTGACATGTACAACTATCAATTAGTTGTCTCCTCTGTTTGTGGTCAAAACACCTATGACACTTTCACTTTGCCAGCACTTTTGAAAAGTTAAATTTGAGTCCATCCAAGTTTCGTCCATATAAAAAATTTTCCTACCCTCACTTCTTAAGTTTTTAATGTCTTGTAAATATTTTACCCTCCTGTTCACAATATCGGATGCTCAATAAGTATTTTGCGCTTATTAGCACATTTTTTCCATTTGAAACTAACTTCACGGAGAACTTTGCGAAGGGTTTCTTCCTTCCACGGAAAATCTATTTTTTCCTTCACGATTGGTAATAAAACTCTTAATGAGGGACATTTTTATGCTGAATATAGTAGTCATTTACAATGTTCCTAATCACACATTTATTAAAATTATCGATTTCTGCGTTTCTTTGCGCTGGTAGTTTCCTTTTCTTTCCAGGCGTAGATAAAGGCTCGTTAGACTTGCACTCTTGTCGAATTTTATAAACAAAACTTAATGGTCTGTTTGTATAAGAAGCAGCTCGATCACTGGCTTTGTTCAACGCAAAAGTAACTGATTATTTCTGGATTCTTCATCACACTTTCTAATAACACTAGCAATAACGTTTCTTGTTTCGGTGTGAATAGTTTTCCCCTTCTTTCCTGAACTATTGCAATCCATTGTGTAAATGAACACAAGTAGTTACTAAATAAACACAACACAGGTGAAGGCAACTGACACAGGCACAATATGAACTAAAAAGTTCAGGCGAATGTTCGTGACTGGGCTAGTACTAACTGGCGCGTGCGAGAGACAATGCTTTGGGAGTGGAAGGGATGTTAGGTAGATGGGATTTTCTGAGAATACTTCCCTGCACTCCTCACTGTCTGGACCAACTGGAAATCTTTCTAGACATCTCAACCAAAAACACCCAACAATTGGACTTAAACACACTGAATCTCTGTTTTCTGCAGTTCGAAATCGATCATGTTCTCCCTTAAAAATAATAATGATGTTAGATATCCCGAAAATGACTTGGAATTTCATCATCATCACTGCCAGAAATTTCAACCAAGAACGTTGTGTCACAGCTAACAGTACTGCTAAAGTCATTACAGATGAGCGGTTTTATTGATGTGGCAAAACTGCTTTCATTAAGTAAAAGTAGAGCAATAAAAATACTCTACTCCTCAGCTCCTCAAAATGATTTGCAAGGAATATCATCCGTTCTCAATTGTAGAAGATGAAGAGTTTATAAACTTTATAAAACTTCTTAACCCTGCATACATTCTACCAAGCAGAAAAACACTTTCAAATGGTTTGCTGGAATCAGTATTTGTAGAAGTCCATAGTAAAGTATTGAATTGTATGAGGAGAGCAGCAGTGTTTGTTTAACTTGCGATGGGTGGACAAGTATAAATAATATTAGTTTTTATTCAGTTACTGCTCATCATATAGATGAGAAAAGTGTGTTGCAGTCTAATTTATTACAATGTTCAGAATTTTCTGAGAAACACACTAGTGCAAATTTATCAACCTGACTACATACTGTGACTCAGAAATTTGACATTCATAATACAATTTCAGCTGTTGTAACTGATAATGCTGCAAGAATGAAAGGAGCTGTTGTCCACAGAAACTTTAGGCACATATCTTGTTTTGCACATTGTTTGAATTTAATTGTTGAAGGAGCTTTGTCTAACAGCATAAAGGAGATAATTAATAAAGTGAAGTCAATTGCTCAATATTTCAAACAAAGTAGCTATGCTCTAAATAAATTGAAAGAGATGCAAACAAATTTGAATCAAACTATTTTAAAATTGAAGCAAGATGTGCCAACTAGGTGGAACACTACATATGTAATGTTAGGAAGATTTGTTTTAAACAAGGAACCTCTTGTTTTAGGTTATAAAAATATACCTTCATCTGATGAATCGGTTATAATTGAACATGCCATAAAGCTACTTAGTATTTTCAATAATGTGACAAATAAGATTTCATCAGAGAAAAATGTGTCTCGGTCAAAAACATGTCTTTTGTCCCGACATATTTCAAGAAAACTTAACAGTTTTATAGGATATCAGTCACTTTCAAGTTCAGTTCAATTGTTGGGAAAAGGATTGTTAGATGGACTGACTAAACGTTTTGGAGGAAGAGAAGGTGTAGATTTAATTGCTTGGACCCTAGATTCAAAAAGCATGGCTTCAGCGGTGAAATCCAATTTCAAACAGCATATCAAGCAGTTGCAGGAAAAATAAAAAGTACAGCATCTCTTCAACAGGATGAACTGCCTGTACTTGAAACTACACCAATTTCCACTGTAGCTTCATCAAATATTTGGGAGGAGATTGACGAGACAGTTTCTCAGTTAACTGTCAAACATGATCCTACTTCTGCAATTGTTGAAGTAGACAAATATTTAGCTGAACCACTCTTAAATAGGACATCGGATCCATTAATTTGATGGGGGGTCAAGGAAGACAATATATCCAAACTTGTACAAGTTGATGACCAAAAGACTGTGTATTCCAGCTACTTCTGTTCCATGTGAAAGGATTTTTTCAAAAGCTGGACAAATTTGCAACATAAAACAAGGTCGTTTAACATCAGGAAAAGTGTCAAAAATTTTATTTATAAATGGCAATATGACTTAAATTTAGAAATTATTTTTTGTGTATATTATTAATTTTTAACATTTGTTGATTCCATCTTCGCGTGAGCTACTAGTAATCACTTACACTTTTAAAAAATGTTTTAACTTGCCTATAGTAGCACACTCAACAAGCAAAGTAAGTGCTACTATAGGCAAGTTAAAACATTTTTTAAAAGTGTAAGGTATTAATTTTTGTGTTAACTTACTACATGCTACTGGCGTAAGATAAAACTATATTAATTATATAATTATTCTCCATGTTAATAATTTATTTTTGATTCATTAGTCTATTAGGGAAAGGGAGCATTCTATTGCACTTGGCACCTAAATAGACAAGAGTAACATCAATTAAAAATTAAAGAGTAGGCGACACTGTGACACCACATAGGTTAAAACTCTACTATCCCAAAACTATCAAATTTGTGAATGTGAACAAAAAAGCCATAAAATAAAAATATATTAAGTTTGACCAGAAAATAACCTGCTCTGGGTAAATCATAAATATTTACAAACATAAATTATTATTTCTTGTTGAAATTCACAACTACTTTTCCATAGGTTGAAATTAGATGGAAAAAATGAAACCATTTACAAAGGTGTTCTTGAAACTAAGTTAAAACAGTGTATTGTGTTATAACTTTTCATTCATTGAACATGCATGGACCAGTTTCTCACAAATCAGTTCAGTATTTTTAGCAAAATGCTAACTGAATCAATCATAAATAACATAATGAAAATATGCTGAGCTTGATGAAAATATCACAATATATTTCAATAACAATATTGGCAAAAAAACTAATACTATAAAAATAACTAATAATACAAGTTACCTAAGATTAAACCCTTATGAATGTTAAATAATGATAAATAAATAACAATAACTCTTGCTACAAATATTTAAACACCCTTGATGTACATTTTGCCACCACAGTTAGCATCATCAGAAGGTTACAAACATTGTGGGACTAAAAAAGATGTATGTGTTGATGGCCATGTTGTCATCAGAGAATCCTATTACAAAATTACTGTCTAGAATATAATAATTCTAAGTAAATTATTGTATTCTAGATTGTAATTTTGTAACAGGATAATAATTTTATAACATTATTATTTAAATGCTAAATTTTATTTGACAATTTTTAAGTAGAGTAAATAATTTTAGCTTCCCTATAAAAAAAACTTCCATGTTGGATCTCGCTAAAAAAAAATCTAGATCCATCTTTAGTGAGACATAATATCATTTTTTAATTGTGAGATGTTAGAGTCTGACAGACTCTCAATGGGTATTCTTAGAAATTATAGAGGGTTGCATAAAGGAATACTTTGGATAATAATTTTAGACCTTGTTTGTTTGGAATTAAGATCAATCTAATTTAGTGGTAACCCACAGGTTAATTTGTAGGATGAAATACAGTCACAATGTACATAACTATACATAGGGAAACATATGTTAGGTTGTAGATAGTTCTTGAGGTAAACGAATATCAGAGAATGGTACCAACTGACATCAACCGAATATTCTAAAGAATAACGGGCAAACTCATGTTTGAGAACAGATTCTTTTTAAACATAAAGGATATTTATGAGCTGAGAAAGACATACAATTATTCTTGAATTTTGTAGTCCATTACGTTCAGTGAATCTTATTAATCACTTAAACAATAGTTTATGACTATCCGAACTTTATTCCGTGATGTATTTGTTTTCCCTGTCTGTAGTGTTAATTTTAGTGTTTTTTTGTATTTTGTACCATAGTTTGTCTATTATTGTGGTGTTGTATCCATTTGTGTATGCTAAATATTTAATTGTGTCTAGCTCTTTGTTTATGTTTTCTGTGGTCATTGGAACTTCTTAAGTCTATGGAGCATGGATCTGAGGGCAGAGTGTTTGTGTTGAATAGGGTGGTTGGAGATGTAGATAAGTGTGTCTGTCGTTATGGGTTTCCTGTAAATGTTGAAGCTGTGTTTTTGTGTGTGGCTTTTTGTTATGGTTGGGACGAGGAAGTTTAGGGATCGGTTGGTTTCAATTTCTGAAGTGAAGTGGAGTCTTGGGTTGTATTACATTAGTGTAGGTGAGGAGTTTTTCGCATTGACAAGGAGTTGCCTCTGTATAGTGTTATGATATCATCGACGTATCTGTAAATGATTTTGTGTACATGTGTATTGTTTGTGATTATCTTGGAGTTTTCTATTTGTTGTAGAAAAATTTCGCTTAGGACACTACTGATAGGACTTCCCATAGGTAGGCCATCTGGTTGTGAATAGAAATTTGAGTTGTGGGTTAAATAGTTTTGTTTGGTGATGATTTGGAGGATGTTTATGATTTCGGTATTGTGGGTTTTGGGTATGTTGCTCTGTGAACTGTTTATTAGTGTAGGTGAGGAGTTTTTCGTGAACTTTAATAAATGAAACAGGAGATTTTGTTTTGTGAAAGGAACGATTGTTTCGAAACACGTCAGCAAGTAAGCCCTTACGTATTCACTTATTTAAGTATCATTTAATTATAGTTTAATCAGTGAATTCAAGATGATCACATAAAGCATCTAGAAAAACAATAATTATAAAACCAGTTAGTAACATGTTTTAAAAAATTCAACTGGACAAATGAAGTGGTTAAAAAGGAATGGAAGGAAATAACAGATCAAAGTTATATGAATATGTAAGATTGTTAAAAAAATCTTATGTAGGAAAAGTAGTATAAAATGTAAAAAGGAAAAATTATTCAGTTCAGATTATCTTACCTTATTGGATTTTATTAAGAATGCTGTTAACATATGAATAAATTTTGTCTTGTCCATGTTAATAGCCTTGGCTTTCTCCAGGCTGTTAATTTTACACCCTTTGCAGAGATCAAAGGCCTAGTTTATGTAAATTAAAAAAATCTTCACAACCACTATAGCAACCATTTTAATTAAAACTATAGATTACTCTGGTGAAGGGAAATAAAGTTCTAAGAAGAATAACTACTAATGAAGTGAAAACTTCTTTCGCTGTATCTGACATTTTAGGGTGGGGAAAACCCACCTATTCAACTTTATAGAAACAGGTTCACAGAAGATTAATACATTACACTGCAGATAATCTTAAAGCCTACAAGGCATTTATAATGGAATTGGTTAATACTAACAGTTCTTTATATGTGGTAAACACCCACAAGACAAACTGTGTTTGTATTTACAGGTTATTTAGAGGATAGGTTACAGAAATTTTAAAATAGTATTTTCATCATGTATCAGATAAAATTAAGCGTTATGACTTATACAACAGCTGTAATATTACTTGTAACCCTGAGGCATGGAAAAATTCTGAGAAGGAGAGATGAAGAAAGCGTTAAATGATGAAAAGACAGAACCGAGAATTAGACTATTTGTAACACACTTCATTCACAATCAGCTACGTTAAAATTGAAATTATTAATATACTCATCTTCATTTCTGTTGGGGAAATTTCTATATGTTGGAGTACAGTTTTCTGCCATTCCTAACGTTTCAATATTCTCATCTGTTGACGCGTTTCGGAATAACTCTATTTCCAAAACTTAATCGTACTCTCTGAAGTACTTTGAGAATATTAAAACGTTAGGGATGGCAGAAAACTGTGCTCAAACATATATAAGTTAAAATGATTTCATTTTCTAGAAAAGTAATGACTACGAGTATTGTAGTTAAAGAAAATGGACACTGAAAGAGGTGAACAATGGGAACATTCTTCTAATTATAAGATAATTACTCATTTAGATAAAAATTTAAGTACACAATTTAGTAAAATTTAAAACTAAATTCACAACTCAGATTTTTTAATTACATAGGTAACTTTATTAACAATGATGATTAGAAAATTTAAATGAAATGTAAGCATTTAAAATAGAAATATGTTCTCCTCAAATATATAATACAACCTGAAATAGGTATGCTAGTAAAAAAATGCAAGCTCACCCATCTTACTAACAGATTTTTCTCTCGTCAATTAAAATTTACCTGGCAAATTTAAACTTGAAATGTTACATCATGTTTCTTGTGAATTATTTATTAATAAATAAATTGTTCTCAATATATATAATATTTGTTGCTTTTTTATATTCCAATACCATTTATTTATTGTGTAAAGTAGAGGCGAGCGTAGGAAAGTTTCATTGCAATAGGAGGGGGCCTGGTACCAAGAGGTTTAGGAGCCCCTGGCCTACAGTGTTATAGATCTATTCCTAGTGCAGTCTTATTCAGTCTACTTATACTAATCAATTACCTAAACAGACAACAACTTCAACTTATCGTATAATAATAAATCAAATAAATTAACTCTATAAATATATTGTTATAAAACTAAATATACAAAGCAAATAAAAGGGAAATGTAATGATAAACGATCACAACAACTTGAAAGCTACACAAAGGATATATATATCACAAATGGCAGAATCTGGAAGGCTTGGAAGGTTTTACCAAGGTTTCCACATATCTCTTGCCGTGTTTGAATTCGATGTAGACTGTTTCATAATCTCAGGAGGTGAGTGATTATATCTTAAATCTAGACCTTTGTCTCCAACAAAATCAGTCTTCAAGGCTTTATGGTTGTCTGGTTTGGTATCCAGCTGGTTGTCCTTAGCATATGGGCTCTTGCTGGGTAACAAAAGAGGAACAGGATCTTTCTTTAGGGGAAGGTCGACAGGGTGTTTCATGTTGACCGGAAGTTGGAAACGGACATCAGGAGTATTATTCGAAGTCTTTGATGTACTTATAACTGTACCAGATGTAATGACCGTTAACGGTGTGAACAGTCTTTGTTGAACAGTGTTCGATGTAAAGGCTAAGAAAGAAGGCCTGCTTCTAACTGGCTCGCTTTGGTATGGTTCTGTGGATATCTGTAGTAAAATCTTCCATTGGTTTTACTCGAAAAGCTAAACAGTCGTAGTCTTGTTTTGTCTCCTTCTGTTCAGACGTTAATGAAACTTCATGGGCGTTACTGAGGCTAGAGTAGAGTTCGTTTGTGGAGTCTTGGTAATAGATCGAAGCCGTGGAGGACGATAGACTCGATAAGGGGTAGCGATGACGGTTCACCGCTGTAAAGGCATTAAAATGGTGACGGCCGATTGTTTTGTTAGTCAGTCGATTGTTTTGCTGACGTTGGGCCTACTCGGATGTGGTTGTGACTAAGTTCGCTTCCTACGACGGAGGAAAGAATGAAATCATTTTGCCGGGAATCTGTTAAGAGTTTGGCAAGAGCAGGAAGGGCTCTCCCGTGGGCAACCTGCTCGGTATCAGCTGTCTTCATCTGCAGATGGGCCGACGCGTTGTTGTGCTGGTTGTGGACAGGCTGACAGCGGGCATCTTCCTCAGTCCAGACACGCAACTGGCCAGGTGCTGATTCACGAACGGCTTGATCCCGTCCATCCGGCCGATGTAGCGACTCACCTCGGTGGAGCACTCGTTGAAGCCTGTCTTAAACTAATAAATGACGGTCGGGTCCATTGCCACGGAGATGGTCTATTGTTGTTGCTTGATTGATTGGTTTACCGTTTGTTGCCGTTGTGTAAAAGAAAAATGTCGTCTACATATCTATGGTAGTGTATAATTTTATCTGTATGTTTGTTGTTCTGCAGGATGTATTGTTGTTGGATGTGGTGGAGGAATATTTCATCTAGGTGTCTGAGATTGGGAATCCCATTGGCAGGCAGGCCATCGTTTTGCGTGTAGATGGTTATGAGTTTGGTGAGTGTTAAGATTTCTTGAGTGAGTTTTTGGGGAGTTTTGTTTGTTGTGAGCAAGTTTTCTAGTGTTTGAAGTGTTTGTTCAATGGGTGCAGTGGCGGCGGTAAGCAATGGGGAGCCCCTTGCGAAATGAAATGATACCCCTTTTATAAAATGAGTATCAAACAGATTTCTAAGTCGCAAATCCTATAATATTTTCACTTATTCCTATTACATCACTCATCGTCCATATCCGAGAAGAAACTATTTATCGTTAACGTAATAAACAGCATAATGACGTAAATTAAGCGATCTGCGAGAACGGGCTGGCTGTCGGATCATTATATGGGATTATATATTTTTGCCCACGCAGAGCCTAGTATAGGTACCACAATTTGGATATAGTCCATTAATTCATACTCGAAGCGGATATTCCAGCCACGGAGTAAACCGTACGGACCGACACGCCGGCGACTGCCTCAGTCTTGTGAGGCGGACGGAAGTTAGACCGGTAAGGCGATCCAACCCTCTGTTAGGAACGGTTGGAGGTTAATACGTTGTTTCCATTTCCATGTACGCTTGACTTTTTTATTATTTAAGCATTTTAGAATATCGAATAGTCTAAACAACTAAACAAATAAAACACAGCTAAAAATTAATAAAAAATATAAGTCTTCGGCAATGTATCGAAAAAAAATCGTAGAAGACACTTTATCGAAAAAAATTTATATATTAAGTATATATATATATATATATATATATATATATATATATATATATATATATATATATATATATTAAATATACAATTTGTTGAAAGATTATTAAGTCGTTTTAATCCTAACATCAGGTTTAAAAGGTTTCAGTTTTCTACGTAAACACAAAGCAGAGCAAATTCATTAAACTTTTTGTATACTGTACTTTTTGACAAATAGGCCTATTTTATTTTTTTAAATCAGTAAATAATACAAAATTCTGTATTGTAAATGTATTACATAATATTTTCTTGTAAAGATATTAACATTGACTGGTGTGTGGTTGCCTAGTAACATGCTTTGAGGTTACTTTATTGTTTCCATGGAGACATTCATTGTTCCTAGAATGTAGGTTTGTTGCTAGAAAAGAGGTAATTTTATCTGAGCATATAGCTAAATTATTTTATATTTACTAATAACATAAATATGGTACGAACAGATTTTATTTTTGCCATCTTTGTACCAGCACTCTTGGGTTGTTTTTGCCTAGCTTGTTCAATCATATTATTTTCATTCTCACCAACATCTGTACAGCTTCTATTTCATTAAAAGCCTTTACATAGCAGAACACAATGCAAACAAATACCCAACTATTCCTACATTAAGCAAACATAAGCAATCCATCAACTCACCTTAGCGCAGTGCACGATGCGGGGGCTCTTGTGCTCTTCGAGGAGCTTTCATCCAAGCAGGAGCGCCATCCTCTGCTTGGCTCACCATCAGTCTGCAAATGCAATAACAACAATAATTGTTTCCATCTATAACTTTGTATTACATTATGAGAAGTGTCCCCTGCAATGTAGTATCTTAAAGTACGTTTAAAGATAAACGTTTTCCCTTTTTTAATAAGATTTTATCTAACATTTCGGTAGTAAATGTTTTACTTTAGATTTTTTTAATTACAAATTTTCCCGTTAAAATGCCTCGAACTGTACAAAAGCAAGATATCAAAATTCAATTCGCTTCCTAAATATTACACAAATAATTCTAGCATAAACTCCAAACATAAATTTTTTTGATAAAAGCCCACTGTAGTGTTCTTCTCTGTTTTATATCTAATCACATGGTTTCAGGATTGTGTTTATATTTCCTAATTTGTATACACTTATTTAAACCGGATTTTTGAGAAATGTCCTACACTAGTGTTAAATAGTTATTTCTACACAGAAAGGTTCTTCAAAACCAAATGGTTTAAACAGTGTAATGCCATTCCAGGTTTTCCAAAAACTTATTTCCCAAAGCTTCATACTTAAAGCAATCATAGCCAATTATTTCTTCACCATTACACACACATTTGTTGTATAAAAGTTAGCAATTTAACAACAAATGTAACAATTTTACACTGTGCAAAATGTACATTTGGATTTTTTATATAAATATAATTTTTTTAATACAGTTTCTTTAAAACACTGAGAAACTCAGGAAATTAAACAGGTTATAAACTCTGTGTGCCTCTGTAACTGTGTCTCTGGGTGTGTCTGTGAATTACAATCAATGAATTACAAATTCAGCTGGATTTGAAGGTAGAGAAGTCCAGTCGGTGTGTGTGTGTACGTGCGTGCGTGTGTGTTTAAGTGTGTGGGGTGTGTGTATGTGAGTGTGCGTGTGAGAGATAGAGAGAGAGAGAAAGATAGTGAGAGAGTAGAGGAATGGAGGGAGAGAATTCAAATCAGTGCTATATATCCACCACCCGTTACAAACACAAATAATCTTATAATCCAAGAAAGTGCGATCCATAATTTCTCAGTATGATTTTAGATGAACTCACACTTTTACCAATTTTTTTCAGTTTTACCAAATATTTTTATAAAATGTCATTAAATTCGCTTAACACTGATCGAATAGACACAGTTGAAGCCCAGATTCTCCTGCAGTCCAAAGTCTGTATCGTAAAGAGTGCGTGTGCGTGTGCTTGCGTGCGAGAGAGAGAGAGAGAGAGAGAGAGAGAGAGAGAGAGAGAGAGAGGGACAAAATTATACAGAGTAGAAAACAAAAACAATTTTGATGATGCTGTAGATGATGACTTGGAACAGGCTTGAACTGTTTGAAAATTCTGCATGAAACTGACAGTACAAGGGGAAAACAAGCCGGAATTGAGAACACAACAGCCCAAAAGAGACCCACAAAACTTTCCAGGATGGCGAAAAAGAAATTATTAGATGCAGAAGAGAAACAAGAGAAAATGATGAAACTGGATTGTTTTGAACATAAATAAACCTGTATACATGCACCTTTGTTTTAATTTGCGATTTACTGAAAACCTATATTTTTCAAGTAAATGCCCCACTATCTCACAGACGACTTGACTAGGGCACTTCAAAATTTTATACATTATAATATACATATACATGTATTTACAGAATCCCTGCTACTTTCATAAACATATGTTTACAGAAAGTAGTTAAAAAAATCATGTTGCCTAAAATTTACATTAGAAAAATTTACAAATAAAAAATACATTTTATATAATTTTTAGACAAATAAATTTAAAATTACAGGGTTGGAGTGCAATTACCTATAGAATAACTGGCAAAAATTTCACTGTGGTATCTTTAACAGTATCTTAGATAATGGGACAAACATAACTGCCAAATAACATGTGTTGCATAGGGAGGTACGTCTCCCATAGAAAAGTATATTTAAGTATAAATAGTCGGTTATAATTAAAAGCCAAAGGATGCAAAGTTATACTAGGATATTGCCAATTAAAATATAGGCCTAAACTAATTATTTGTAACCCATTATAACAAGTAAAAGCCAAAATTTTCAAACGTTAAACAACTTTATAATAGTTATTACAATTCTCTATTTAGAAATTCTTTAATTTGAAGAATTTACAAACGAAGAAATCAAATAAAAGCAAATATCCTATATTCTGCTCAGCTACCAAACGTTATTCACAACAATATGTTTTAACCAAATTATAATTATATAAATATACATACCGTCACGATAATAAATATCTTACAATATTGTTTTGCAGTTTAGGGTTACATGGCTAACTAATTAGCGTCTGCCATTACTAAATTAAAAACTCGTAGTGAATACACGAAACTTGCATGCAGTTTTAAAGAATCTACAGATAAACTTATGTAGCAATTTAAAAAAATAATGAAACATTAAATTTACTTACTTAAATATCAACAGTTCTGAATAATTTCCAGTTACATCAAACATACATAGCACTCTAGTTCATTTACAATTATTTGTGATTTGCAAAAGATAACCTTAAACTAGCATAACTCTGCAACTAAAACAGCTGATTGGTAGTTGGACATTGTTGGCCAAACAATGGACGGGAAATTTGTTTATCTGTGGTTGGATAACGTCAATTTAGGGGAAAAATAGTGTTTGTTGAAATAGAAAGGCATTTAGCCTTTAACCAGTAGAAAACTGGTTTTTACAATTATTTGCGAATCGAGAAGATAACGTTAAATTACCACAACATAAGCTACTAAAACAGCTGATCCATTGTTGGACACATTAACGTCTAGAATAGTATAACGAGGAATTTGTTTAGTTGTGGCCGCGTGACTTCGATACTGTACTGACTTTGGAAGTAGGGAATTGGTTTATTCTACGAAATAAATACATCAATATGGTGTTGGTTAGGTTTGGGGCAACTACAGCGATATAATGAATGAAATATTAATTCTGATATCCCTTTCCCTACTTACAAACAATATGAAGTCCTTTTAAAAAATCGTTTCATGTAATAAATTACAAAACAAGAAATCAATTTGCAGAAACTTTCTGCTGCAATGCACAGTTACCAAATCACGTCAATAACTGCTAAAACGTTTGTCACAGTTGTGCATAATACAAATAAAATCAGCAAACTTGCACTTTTACAGATACAACCCTAAGCGAGGGTGCACCCTTCTACACGCCTATTTAGAGGGTTCCGGGATGTCATAATTTTTAATTACTGTATTGTAATGTTTTGAAATTATCCGCAGCATTTTGGTTTAATTAGAATGTCTAAAAGCCCCAAGAATTTGTACTGAATAACAATTAAAAGTGTTGGGTTAAACCTCAAAAAAATTTAGTCTAAAAATCACTTCCGCTGAAGATGTTTATAAACAGAGGAATTAAGCAGTGTAAAGTTGTATAAAAGTAAATAGACAGATAACAACATACCTTAATGCCGTCTCCACTCAACCCATGGAGTCCCGAGGGAAGATCGTGTGTTACCCAAGTTGCAGCCAATCCCCAGTATCTGCCAGGCTCTTGGGCTGGTTCTGTAAAATGTAAAAGCTACCTTATAATATTCATCATCATGTCACCGTCCATGGCATGAGGGAAGGTATACAGTTAGTAACATGACATAGGCCATTATGATAGTGTTTACCTTTTATATGTGAAAATTAGAATTATTTAGTAATTTTTATGTCAGACTTAAGAAAAGGTTTGTTAAAATGTGAGGTTATTTTGCTTTTGTTTCCTTCAATTACTTCAATTAGTTCGCACTCTCCTTGTCCTATATATCTTGTTCAAATTTTCAATCGTTATTAGAATAATTTTTATTTATCCACTGAAGATTAACCATATATTATTATAATTTCGCAACTATGGTTAGTTAAACGTAGAACAAAATGAATAGGTGTAACAGAAGAAGAGGAAATTCAAGAAATAATAGAAGGTTAGCATGTAGGATCCTTACACCGACCATTGTGGGTTTCAGGACACATATGAACAAATAAAAAGAAATTATTATTGCTCAAATATAAACACTTATGTTCAAATTTTGGTAAACCATTGGGGTACTCTTAAAAACTAAATACGAAAGGAGACCTCAAAGGTTAGAAATGAATTTAATGCTGTGACCACTTCAAGTAGTTCACATAGATTGTATTACGTAGCTCCTCAGGATATGTCTAAATATGTCGTGTTGCCGATGCGCAAGCGGGTACTTATGAGCTACAAGTTTCTCTTACGTTTACTTTGGACTTAGTTCACATGGTAACCTAACGCACCTGAAGGCTGTAAGCAAAACAAATTGTACTTTTGCTTCTTGTGTGAATACATTCGGCGACTGCTATTTCTCGCACTTGTCCCAGTGAGATCTTCAGCTTGCTCCTATTTCTACACTCAGGACCTGTTAATATTCAGAAGGATAATATTACAAACCTGTTACAGACGTGCATGTACCTCTTTCACATTTGTCATTGTATTTACATTGTTTTAGTGTATTTTGGCTGATCTTATGAGGTTATTATCAATTCATTAATAATGCTCACTGACTTACAATTATAAGATTTATTGACTCAAGCTCGTTTCGAAGTCAATGACGTTATCATCTTTTCGATGGCATCAGTTTTTAATTGTTATAACTTACAGATGATGCCACTATAAACAAATGTTAGTTAATTATTACTCGCGATTCAATGGGCATTACCAAAATTTATTAAGAGTAGTATAAGATTTAAAAGGGTACAATTACACCCATATCTTTAACTAAACAGTTTGTTCAAATGTCAGTAAAAAAAAAGAAAAGCAGATTCATCTCCAGCAGTTTTTAATTCCACAAAAAATATTTTCAGAATGGTTAATAGACAACTGTACAAAGATTTTACACGGTTAATCTGGCTCTGCTACTTAGGTTAGAGTGACCTTGAAATAACGTTTGTGGAGCGCGTAATACCCTATCGAACGGAAATTTGTACTAGAATCATCATTTAACCTGCAATAACATTTACTCGCATTATTCTTGCGAAATATATCGGATGACGTAGTTTCAGGTGACAACAGAGAGATATTGCTTTGGCCGTTGAGGTAGAGAATTGGTTATTCTACGAAATAAATAATTTCTGTTTATTCTAATAATTGTCGTTATTAAGGATTTATGGGAAATAATAAATAACACATTTCGATTATTCTACAGTCAATCGCAGTCAAATTGGAGTCGTATATCTGCAATCCTGTATAACCTTATTACTTTGTTTTTGTTATTAAGATAATTTATTTTATTAGTCTTCTAATTCGAGAGCAAAGTTAGGTTTAGTATTCAGTTAGCTACCGACTTAGCTAGTAAGAATTCGCAACAGTAAAAATTAAGTTTACTCTAAACCTAACTACACATTAGTTTATTAAAACAAACAGACTAATTTCGACGACGATGTCACCTTCAACAGTGTTTGGTTGTTTAAAAGTTAAATGTCGTCTACATATCTATGATAGTATATTATTTTATCAGTATGTTTGTTGTTCTGCAGGATGTATTGTTGTTGGGTGTGGGGGACGAATATTTCAGCTAGTTGCCTGAGATAGGGAATCGCATTGGCAGGCAGGCCATCTTTTTGCGTGTGGATGGTTATGAGTTTGGTGAGTTTTGTGATTTCTTGTCTAAGTTTTTGTGGAATTTTGTTTGTTATCAGCATGTTTTCTATTATTTGAAGTATTTGTTTAATGGGTACGTAGGTGTAAAGGTTTTTATGTCGAATGATGCTACGGTGGAGTTGTGTGGGATATAGATGTTTTTAATTTTGTGGATCAGGCCAAT